>JRUC01000380.1:0-22673 GCA_000806385.1 Leptographium procerum
GCATGGGGGTTGACAAATCTCAGAGTAGCTCCATTGGAGGTATATGAGATGCCAACTGACGAGCAGGATGAGAGAAGGACGACGAAACGAGGAAAAATTGGAGTGAACTACGACAAAATAATATTGGGAATTTTGGTGTGGGTTTTGGGCTCATGAGAGAAAAGGAGAAGGAGAGACTGAGGAGAGGGGTTAGGTCGCCCAAGGGAAGGAGAGAACTAACAGCGAAAGGCTGCCCAAGGTGAAATAACAGCAAATAGTGTCGCGAGAAGGCCCAGAAAAACGGGAGGTGGGCGGGCTCTGAGCCTTTTTCCCGCAGAGCTGCCGAGCCTGACACGTGACCAAAGAGAGCAGCCAGGCAAGTGGGCAGCGTGCCAATCAAAGGGCGGATGTCGGCGAAGAGGCACCGGCCAGCGGCACATAGCAGAGATACGAGTACGGGGTCCCAGTCGGACGAGGAATGAAAATGGGAAAACAAGAAAGCAGAGATTACAACAGCCCAAAGGCAAAACGTGGCCGCCTGGAGATGGCAGCTTCCCCACCAGAAAACAGCACTAGCCAGAGCATCGCTGCAACGGTGGACAAATCCGGCGATGGTGACAGGAAGAGCGGCTCGTTATTCTTCAGAGTCTTGATTTCGGACACAAAAATGCTGCCTGTTCTTCGGCTGTGCACTCACTGCGCCCACCCTGATGGCCGGACGCCTCCAGGCCAAAGTAGAGACAGCTAGGAGAAGAGAAGAAAGAGACAGGATAGGCAAGCACGAGTAAGTGCAGGTCTCCAGTCTGCTAGTTTTGCTTTTGTGCTACCCCAAGCGAGCACCAGGACTCACCAACTGTCTGTCCCAATAAATTGTTTTGTTTGTGTGAGTGTGCGATTCTGACGTGGACGTATTGCAGACTAGTAAGACGACGAAGAGGAGGGGGGGTTTGCTGGTCGCCGGTAAGTGGCCTCGGGCAGAATCCCACGGAGCAAAATCTTTAAAGGAAGGTCGAGGCCGGGTCATGTGAACTCGTGTGGAGTGGTGCCAGATGTGAGGAGAGGGTGGGTAGTCAGTCCAGGACAGGCTAAACAGGCTGCAGTGTGCAATATTAGTTGGCTATTAGGCGGCCACAATTTTTAGACATCGGCCTCTTTCTTCTTTCCGCCGGCCAAGAGAATACGAGTACGAGCGCACAGTGACGCTCCTGGAGAGCGCTCGAACGGGGCACTGCGGGTTTTCTCGGTAGGGACGTGAGGCTGGAGGACCGATTGATCTTTCTTTCTACTCTATTTATCCGGGTTTGTGTCGCAAGGCTGCGCACAATGCCTCTCTATTCATAGCACTCTTTGTTTTTTAAGCAGGCGAGGCTGGCGTGCCAAGCATTGTCACAGGCGCGAAACAAGCACATCTCCTGGATTTGCAAGTCAATACGGCGGCAAGCAAATCCAAGTCTCAGGAAGATCCCAATCCTTTCCGTCTTTTTTTTTGTGTACATTTTGTCCCGTCTGTTCTTTGTCCTTTATAACCTGTATTGCAATCTGCAATCATTCGCTATAACGGCTACCAAAATCTCTACCAATGCTTTTGCCAGCCATGTGTTCGTTCATCCATGATCTACAGCCCAAAACGCCAGTTTACATAGCATCATCTGTCTTCCCTTCTCCAGTCAGCACGTCAATCTACCGCCGTCTGCCGGAAAAAATGACCCTGCTTTTGCCGGATACCGTTCCCGCTGCCTCTGACGGCGAAAGCTTCCAGCCGCTTATTTGGCGCTGCAGCTCGTCCAGAAGGTCCCCCATCGTCCATGGCCCATAGGCTGTGCCAGGCGGCATCGCTGTCGCTGCACCGCCGCCAACACCCCCATCTCCAGACCCGACAGCTCCTGGCCGTGCACCAGCCTTGCGAACTGAAATCTTACCGTCGCCAACAGCCCAGTTTTCCCGCACATGCCGAGATATCATCTTGCGGAACATGTCCACCTGCGCCCGGTAGTGCTGTTGCTCTGCTCCTGGCACGCTGTCCAGGCCGGCCTCGTAGCTGTCTGCGCCCCCGAGACCTCCTGAGAGAATGCTGCCCTCCCCGTTGCCCAACAGCACAAAATCCGGGATGCCGCCGTCTTCTGCTCTGCTGGCCCCCTCTCCTCTTTCTCCTCTTTCGCCACCGCCGATATCGTGGGACCGGCGATTGAGCATAGCCAATGCCCTTGTCGCAAAGCTGTGAAATTCGCGCACCGCCCTGTCCAATCCGGCTTGCGTGCTCTGCGAGCAGCGCAAGAATGAACACGTCATCAGAACAGGCTGCAGCACGTTAGCCAAGGCCGTCAATTGGGCCATGACGTGCACTTGCGTGCACGACAGCGTCTGCATGGTGCCAGTGCTGACCCCGGTGCTGACCCCGATGCTGGCACCAGTGCTGGCACCTCTCCTCCCAGACATCGCCACTGCAGTTGCTCGCAGCCATGCCAAGATCTCGTCCATGACCCCGACGGCGGCAGCCATATTCTCGTCGCCAAGGTCCTTCGGTACGTCGCACCGCGTCAAGAAGCCCTGCAGTGCGCTGCAGTACACAGCTAGCATCGGCCATGTGTCGCATGTGTCGCTCGTCGCCCGGATGATCGCAGGGAGCAGCCGCTGAAACATAAATCTCAGCACCTCGTCGTTGTCCATGCCGCGCTCCAGAATCTCGCACTCCTGGCTTAGCTGGTTGTTGGCGAGTGCTATGTTGAAGTTGTTGTGCAGGTAGTGGAAGAGCTGCGGTGCCGCAGTAGCCTCGCCCTCCCCAAGTCGCAGCCCATATGCGATGATCCCAGCTGTCTGAAGCTGCGGGTCCTCAACCGAAGGCGAGTAGTCCTGGCTCTGCTGGTAGTAGAACGCGTCTAGGGGGCATATGTCGCCGCCGTGCGACTTGACCAGTGCCACAATGCTGCGCACAAAGCCAACATACTTTTCGTGCTGTGCTGCATCCGTTCTGGTGTACTTCAGATCCTCCTTCATCTGCCGCATCACCAGCTTCAGTGCCTTTGCAAAGTCGCTTCGAAGCTGTTGCCGCCTCGAAGAATCCGCTTCTTGCAACGACAGGCGCATCGACGAGAGGGCGCAAGCAAAAAACGCCCGGTTCGTGTCATAGCTAGGTGCCTGCCCGCTAGTAGGAACGAATGCTTTTCTCAGATATGGGAGATCGTGCCGTTTCAGCGTTTCTGCAAGTCGGATCTCGTATGCCAAGAACTGCTCTGGCTTGACGATTGCCAGCATCCAGAGCTCTAGCAGACTGCTTCCGATATCCTTGAAGTCAAACACGTTGTTCTGAATCATTGCAGCTAGGAAAAGCGGGAGGAACTTTCGCTGTGCAAGTCCCGGCGCATGCGGCAACCGCTCAAACAGGCTGCGATCTCCAGAACCAAAGAAGCGCGACAGGCGATACACGCCCGAATGAATAAACCGGCTTGCAAGCCGTGCTGAAAGCACGACGCACCTCTCAGCACAGCCCGTGCGAGAGCTTGAGGATGCTAGACCCATGTTCTCCGCTGTCATGCGAGTAACAGAGTTGTTCAGATGGAAGAGGCTCTTTGCCAGCTTGTGGTCTAGCATCATTATTGCTTCTTCGGTTGCATGTGCATCGGCGCCGTCCAGCGAACTCGAATATTGCTCGTCCATCGCCTTCTCGACTCTCTCCAGGTAGTGTGCCACTATGTCGAGAGCCGTCTGCAGAACGCTCCAGTCGGACCCGGACAGCTGTAGATCGATCTTAGTGAAGATCGCCTCCAGCTGGATGCTGCTGAAACAATAGGTCGCCATCTCGAGCGATCTGGTGTGTCTCAGAACGTCCAGGGAAGCGGCTATGCATGTGTGAAGAACATCCATGGACGCTGCTCTGTTTTTGGCTGCCATCGCTTTGAAGATGTGTGGGCTGATGCCGTTCATCATGTTCTCGGAAAGGTTCAAAAGCTGCTTCTCCATGTCCGACTCGACTGACAGAAATTGTTCCAGAACTTGCTGGAATATGCTGTTCATCCACGACACAAACCCTTTGTAGACGTTGTAGTCTTCTCCGGTGGCGACCACAAAACGCGCGAGCTGGTTCCATGCCCGAATGTTGATGATGCAAGCCTCTTTGTGGGAACTGCCTGGCATAACCAGCTTCTCAATCAAGTGAACGCCTGGGCGAAGCTCTGGTGGCGCAGCCCAGAACAGCGTACATAGAAGGTCATGATGATTTCGTAGTGCCGCAAGGTCGCCTGAATGGATGTCTTTTTCCTTAAGATACTGCCGATTATGGTTCGGCAGCGTTCGGGAGATCAGATTTCGGAGCTCGTTAGTAAGGCCGAGTCTTCGAAGCCGCAAAATGATGAGTCCCAGCATTTTGATGAATATGTGGAAGCACTTATCATCAGGGCCGATGTCAAGAGAAGGCGAATCAGCCAGCTCTTCGAGGAAACGTGGGGACGTGTGTGCCTCCTCGTTTCGCAGATGCGCGAAGTCTTGCCGTCCGTAAAAGTCGAATATGACGCCGACAATACTGCTGCACCGCTGCCAGCCCCATTCCTTCACCAAATAGTGGCAGCGCCCAAGCAGAGCACGACAATACGCATTGAAGCTCGGAGACTGGCGAGGGTTTGCCTTGTACATCTGGAAGACACGGCTTAGGGCTTCCCGAGGCAGCGCCCATCCATCGAGAGACACAAGGTGCCTCAGTCCGGCCTGAACAACGCCAGAGCTATCAATCTCCCCAAGCGGTAGGAGAGTAAACAGGTCTTCCCACATCCGCTCAAGGGACCTGGCATCCGAACATGTCCTTACAGGATGGCCGTCGAGCATAACCGAGTAAGTTATGTCCCAGAAACCTGCTCTTGGAAGCCGGGCATATCCGAGGCTCTGCATTAGGATAGCCCATGACGCTAATGTCTGCATATCGCTTCGAATTCCCCGCTCCCGGAATAGTGGCTGTTGAAGGTCGCCGTACGCTGAACGGACATTCTCGAGGCCGCATCGCAGCAAAATCTTGGTGGACAGCTTGGCAATCCGTTTTAGAAGCTCCTCTGATTCGAACGACTCCGCCAGGCACATGGATGAATCTCGGCAAATTCTCAGGATCCAGACAGAGATCAATAAAGTGCCCGACAGGGCATTCAGATGGTGCCTTGTCACAAGACCAACAGCCTGCATCTCCTGCTGAAGTGTAGTATCCTCAAGTCGGCCAGTAAAGGACGACAGGACATCCAAGCTTCGCAATATGAATGAGCGTTGCGTTTCTTCTGGTATGCCTGGTACAGATATGACCCTGTGGATGAAGTCGAGGGTATAATTGACTGCCTCTGTCACTTTCAAGCATGATCGAACGTCCATTATGCAGCTCGTTGGGTGCAGAACGTCAGCTAGCCAGTCGAGAAGAATGCCGAACTCGGAGGAAGTATTATCATCCCAGGTTGTCCATTTGAGATTGCGGTTATCCAGCTGGAATTCGAGAGCCTCCGCAAAAGTCGATCGCGGGTTACTGGTGCTTTCTGTACCAATGGCCATAGAAAGTCGTCCACTCCCAAGGAGCGTACTCTGGCTGAAGAAGACGCCAGTGTCCAGTGGGAATATATCAAAATGTTGGGAGTACTGTGAGCCAAAAGGGCCCAGGCCGAGCAACTTGTCAGTCGTGCGTTCCGTCTGATTCGTTGAGTGTGCTTCTATGGCAGTTCCCAATTCAAAAGGAATGGGATCCAGCGCGTGAAAAAACCGAGGCGCTGCTGTGTCAACAAGCTTTGGGGCGTATCTCTTCCGAAACCGTGATTGACACAAAGAGTGGCCTCTTTGAAACCCCTGTGCTGGTGCTGATCCAGGGCCATGTTCCATAACGCTCTCCTCAGTTTCAAAGCCATCCGCAGCTTCGTCCTTGCTTGCAGACGCGTTTCCGTCAACGAGTCTTTCTAGATGAACATTTGGCAGCAGAGATGCATCCTTTCTCCTTCGCCTGTACATCTCATCAAGTTCTTTCTTCTTGGTGATGAAGTATGACCGTCCAGGCCGGCTGTGCGAAACAGTCTCAAGCAGCGCTGGGCGCGCCTCAGCCTCTCCGATTCGTAGGGGGGCTGTTGTTTGTTTATGGATACCTGGGCCTCGCCTGGAAAAACTGATTGTAGAAGCATTGCTTCGGCCACGTTGTAAGGACCCCTCCAACAGAACGTGTGCGGCAGTAGCCCCCTTAGGTTTAGGTGTTGCAAGTCTTGAGTAATTTAGGGACACTTCCTTTAGGGGTTGCTGCTTCTCTAGTTGTCTCGTAGGCCTCGGCGCAGAATGTATCCGGGGCTTTATTTTTCCAGACTTCCAATCATGGAGAACTGAGAGGGCGTCGATGTTGTCGCCTCGATTACCGAGGTTGATGATCTTCCGAGAAGGGCTTGTCTTCCCCAGCTTCGTTCGTGATCTTGCTGTTCGAGCAGCAATGCGGATGAAGTCAGGCGCCACCGGCTCGACTAAATCGAGTATGCTGAGCAAAGGTGCGGGCAATAACGACTGGCTTCGGCCGGCTGGCGTTCTTGAGAGGAGGTGCTGAGGAGCCGAATGCGTCCTCTGAATATGTCGGTTAGATCTCACGGAAGATGCAGGTGTTTGTGATAAAGTCCCCAGCATTTTCGTGATCTTCGGTTGTCTTGTTCTTTGTCCTAGTGTTCCTTTGAAAAGGCTCGAAGTTCCCATCCTCTGCCTCTTTGTCGAATGGCCCCGTTTTTTGAATGTTTTTCGCTTCGTTCCTGATGTCATTCGATCTATGATATCTTCTTCCACCACTGATTCTGTATCATCGAATTCATTAGAGACATAATCGATCTCGTGCCCTTTTCCTTCGCTTTCATCCGACGAGTCTTCTGGCCAGGGAACAACCTCGGAAGCTCTTTGTCGGCCATCGACCGTCTCTATATCGTCATCAGATTCGTCAAATATGAAATCAGTATTAGTTGTTTTTCTAGGACTATGTCGCCTTAGCAGTGCTACGCCCTTCCGGGGGGGGTAGTCTGCTTGCACGCCGATTCGTCCTGGGGCTGCGGGTAGCCTTTCTGTATTGCTGGAAACTCGTCGTTGTTCTAGCATCAACCAGGAGGCGGGTATTCTTCTGCCGCTCCTACGGACGACATCAGAGCCGCTCAGGTCCTCGTCGTCGTCCTTATCAGGCGCGGAACCTAGAGCATCATAAGAAGCTGTATCTTCGAGATCTTTGGCATCAAAAAAGTTGTCGGCCGAGCCGCTGATAGACAGGGCAGATGATAGAACTCCAA
The DNA here is from genome assembly GCA_000806385.1 of Leptographium procerum. Lineage (NCBI taxonomy): Eukaryota > Fungi > Ascomycota > Sordariomycetes > Ophiostomatales > Ophiostomataceae > Leptographium > Leptographium procerum. The sequence goes on from JRUC01000380.1 coordinate 7,236, forward strand.
CAGCCGGCGGTATAGTGAGTTCACGACTCTCTACACTAGGACCAAACGGGCGTGAGGGAGTTGGTGACAGCTCAACACGGACGGGAATCCATTTTGCAGGCTTTAGCGTATCTCTCAGTGTTGCCTCCACTGTCTCAGACCGGCTCCTGCTTGATATATTCGCTGAGTCCTGGGTTGGCCCTTTGCCATATAGCCGCTGGCGACGTCGTTGCACGAAGGTCTTGGGGCTGGGAAAATCATCTTCATCGGGCAGGCCGGTGTTGTCTGTTTGTTGGTCTAGACTTCCCCGTCTGCTTGTGGGTAGCTGGCGCGCCGGTGTCGATATCCTCGAGGATGGCGTCCATCTTGCATCGTGTCTAAAGCCCAGTTGGCTGCTTAGCGGCTCAGGTTGAGTGCCTCCGACTAGAGGAGCGATATGCTGATCTATGTCTTGACTCTCTCCATCTGCGAAATCTTGTTCTTGAGAGTCGTCTCCCCCGGTACCAGCGCCCTGCGTATGGTTGTACGCAGTCTTAACCGGCTTTACGCCATGGGATTTCATGAACTGCGTGTACCGAGCATTTTCCAAAAGATATGGGTGCTGCTGGATAGGTTTTCGGGGACGTAGCGATCTGACGAAGCCGAGGCGAAAATCAGGAGGCGAGTCGGGTAGGAAAGGCGGCGGGCTCGGACTACATTCGCGAGGGTGACCCACAACTGGTATTCTGACGCGAAAAGAAGCCGATTCTGACACGCTGGACACACTGGACAGGGAACTCAGTGGTGAGGAGGGAGGCTGCTCGGCAACTGCTGCCGAACCCACTGTCTGGTCTGTATGTGATTGTTGGACGCTTTGGCTGCGTGAAGCTACAGGCGTAGTGGGAAATGGACTGCTTTCGACAGCTGTGAGGCCACGGACATCTTCACGAACAATATCTACCTCATCGTCTGACTCGGCGTCGAGAGCCGGGAGCCGACGAAGGATCGTTGGATCGCGTGTTTTCCGTGCTTCCGCTAGCTCGCAGAAAGGAGAAGCAGGAGTTTGTGTATTCGGACCGTTCTTGTGTGGTGGTGATCGCGGGAAACTCCAAATGTCGTCTGCCGAATTTTCAGTCTCGTGTTTGGTTGTCGGGCCTGCTATCGACTCTTCTCTGGTTTGGCTCTCCGCTTGAGATTCATGGCTGTAGAGAGCCTCGTCGTCCGAATCTGGGACTTCGCCCAACACCTTCCAATTCCCCATAGACCCATCCACCTCATTATAAGGACCGAGTCATTGAGTCTGTACTGAGACGTCTCCAACTCTACTATTTTAATAGCCGATGGTAAGGTCGTTGGTGTCTTCTATTGGTTTTGTAATGCTGAGACTCGCCTGAGGTTATAGTGGACGGCGTTAGAACGCGTCTAACCAAAAACCAGACGCGTCTAGTATAAAAGTGGCCACCCCGCTAATAAAGCCACAAAAGATAAGTTGCAAATTCAAGCCACAGCGGCAAATTTTGGCGCAGCGACAAAACAACGACACTGCAAAGCAACCTACTCTTTACTCTTGTCGACTGCCGGCATTTTGTAGCTATTTGGGTGGGTCGGGTAACTTGACTTTTTATTTCGCAACTTCCCATTGCCCAACATCTCCTTACTCGGCAATGTCTCTTCATCAAAAGGCTGTGCCAGTGGGCTTGGCCATCGTCTTTGGTGTTGCAAATGGTTTGGTCCTTCACCCTTTACAGCAGTTCATAACCCCATTTTTGTTCTTTCTACCCATATATATGCCCCACGGCCCATGTTTTGCAGAATGAACACTAAAACAGTTGTATTAAATAGGAGTGTATGTCTTCTTACCCTATCTCCAGGGACAGGCAGGGACTGGAAAAGAGCAGACGCTACCTCTAAGGTGAATACGCAGTTGTCTCCCCCACAAGAAAGAAGAAAAGCTGAATTACGAGTAGTAAACTAGATTCGCAGTCTATCAATACTAAAAGTAAAGGGAAGACGGACTGATTTGTTGAAGAGGTAGTGTGGAGACAGATAGTAGGCAGTTATAGCGTGGCCCAGGAAATGTAATAGTTATGTGTGAACTGAACGTGTCACTTTAAGTAGGTTGTATATTTATAGCTGTAGAATATGGATGTGAGAACTCTTGTGTCTAGAAAAAGAAACCAGAATCTCAGCACGATTACTTTCTCTCACTGACTACCCCGGCCCTGTTTTGTAAAGTTTTAGTTATTCAAGTCTCTTGGGCCATTGCCAACACAACGGACAACAAAAATCTAGAAGTAAATTTTTCCCTCGAGTCTGGACAAAAATTTATTAGGCTGGGAAACATAGTGCACATGGCCTCGTCCAATGGGTACTGAGGGCACCTGTATTACGACAGAATGTTCCTTGACAGTCCTTCTTTACCGGCAAGAGGTTTATAAACTATTACCCAGTACATGCCCGCGAGCTTTAAACAATGAAGCTGTTTTACACAATGTTATATAGTATACGACTGGACGAGATTGTCGTATTACCATACGGACTCTAGTCGAAGAGCGCGGAACAGTTTACAATTTATCTTTCTTGGTATCTGGCAACACTTAACAGTAAATTGCATTCCCAGAGGCCTAAAGGGCCTTCTAGGCGATATTGTACGGCAGAGCAGACGCCGCTATGCCGATGAATGAGCTGGGGAAAAGAAAACCATGCTTTCTTACAATAATGTAGGTACTTAGGGTAGGAGTGTAAATAAGCGTCGACAGCGGCGATGACAACGGGGAAGAAGGGAAAACAAATTGTTGACTACGCAAGAACTGAGTTGTCTAGATGGAAACGGCTGTATAAGCTCGGATCTAAGGACACTACTTTGCTCAAAACGGAGTCGTCTAGAAATCTACTGGCTGGGCTAGACATGACACTGGGACATATGGTCTGAATAAACTTCGGGCTGTGTCGGGTTGAACATACTGAAGTGAACTGTGAATTGTTTAGTATCTCACAACTGTTGGTCGCCGGGCCGTGTGCATCAGTGCGGGGTCAAGGGGCAAAACGGGCTGCTCCAGATTTCCGGAGAGAAGCTCACGTGACATATCACGTGCCACAGCACAGCACTTTTCCTCCTGTTCTCCGTGACAGCCCGCAATATTTATTTCATGATAAGATATAAAGCTAGTACTATTTGCCAGGTCTTACGATTTGAAGGTCCACATTTGTGATTACCTATTCCGAATCCCCTGCTGGCCGCCTGTATTCCGTAAACCCGCTTTTTTCTGTCATACGATCCCGAAAAGCGAACACCCACGAAATTCTTTGCTTTCCGAATCGCTTTTGACGAAGGAAGCTTCCGTGTAACAAAAGCACCACCACCACCACCCCGTCAATTCGATCTACCTGCCGGCCACACGACCACGCAGTGACGCAGAGCTTTTTTTTCTGCTTCGTCCCCTGCCGAAAAAGTACCGAACTACATCGTCCCTGCCCTGCCGCCGCGCCTTTTATTTTCGCCAGTCACCATGTTTCGCATCCGGCCCACGACACTGGTGCGCGCCCAGCGTGCTGTCATGCAGCAGCCCCGGGCTGCCATGGCCTGCCGCGCTGCCTCCTCGCACGCCATTTCCAACCCATCCCTGGCCAACATCGAGAAGCGGTGGGAGGGCCTTCCGCTGCAGGAGCAGGCTGAGCTCTGGATGTCTCTGCGCGATCGCATGAAGGAGAACTGGAAGGAGCTTACGCTCCAGGAGAAGAAGGCTGGTAAGTCTGGCCCCTCAATTGGGTTCTGCCGACCTCTCCATCGGCCGGATGCGTGATCACACTTTTCCCGAGTGAACAAACCCCTCGTCGTGGCTTCCATCAACACCTGTAAATTTTGGGGCCCCTTCAACTATGACTGGAGGGATGTTGCGTTTTGCATTCGCCCTAATCCGAACTTCTATTGCCAGAATTCAGCAGCTAATTATTTATTTCATCATCGCGACAGCCTACTGGATTGCCTTTGGTCCCCACGGCCCTCGTGCCCTGCCGCCACCGGGTGAGGGCAAGAAGGTTGCCCTGTACACCGCGATTGGTGTTGGTGCCAGCCTGCTGCTCTTCTCTGGCATGAGACTGTTCGCTGGCCCCGCGCCTCCCACCATGAACCGGGAGTGGCAGGAAGCTGCCAACGAGAAGCTTAAGGTACGAAATATATGCTCGTTCGAGGCATTATGGCAAAATAGAATACTAGCTAACAGCACACCCCCACCAACAGGAGCAGAAGGCCGACCCTTTTACCGGTATTGCTTCCGAGGGCTACGCGGGCAAGGGCCAGATCCAGTCGCCGCCCGCGGCCAACTAATATTTTAAAAGCCGCGCTCTTAACGATCGATGTAGCAAGAAGGGTACGGAGAGGAGCTCAACTGTCTGTTTATCCACGGAATGCAGGGGGTACTGGGCTAGGAGGGGCAGAAGGCGGTCCATATACTTTCCGAAATCACAGAACGTGTAAATACTGTACGTGGCAATTGAATCTGTGGTTTTTTCCTTTTTGTGAACAGCTTGCTGCCACAAGGAATTGAAGGCTTGAGCAGAGGCCTCGATGTGAACGAGATGAATTACATACCAGTTGCGGAGTATGGAGTCCGGTGGGACAATAAAATCTGAGCATTATACGCCACTTTGTCCGGCCTGCCGAAGCTGCTCAAAGGTTGGCACTGCCGGGACTGCTGCGTCTTGGTCGAGCCCCTCATCTTCATCTTTAATCCGTCTTTGAACCTCTAAATGCCCATCCTTTCCCCAATACCCAGCCTTTTCCGTGCCTCTGACGCACCCCTCGGTGATTAGGACGTACGGCATAGGAGCTTCAAACATAGGCTCCGCTAGCACCCGCTCCAATTCCATCTTCAGGCCTCGGGCCCCAGTATCGACCTTTGAAGCTCGCTCAGCAACCGCGCGAAGGGCTTTCTGAGTGAAGTGTAGCTTGCTCGGGTACGTCTCGAACAACGACGTGTACTGGGCGACAAGACTGTGCCTGGGCTCCGTCAAGATGCGGTACAGCTCATCGAGCGACAGGGGTATCAATGCGCATATGTTGTGCACGCGACCGATGAGCTCTGGAATAAAACCGAAAGCCTGGAGATCGGCAGGAGTGACAAGGTCTAGAGGCGTGAAGTTGGTGCTGGCAAGATCGGGAGTGGCAGGTGGGTGCGGCTGGTGCGGCAGGTGGGCATACAGGTGGGCAGATAGAATAGCTTTGCTCCCTGAGATGGACGAGTCTGTTGTGCTTCGAAGCTCCGATCCAAAGCCCAGGGACGGCTTTGCCACCCTACGAATGATGCGTTTGTCGAGGCCCACGAAAGCACCTGAGAAGACAAACAATATGTTGCTGGTGTCGATTGTGTACTGGTCGACCTTGCTAGATGGGGGCGAGCCTTGTGGTGGCGTCGTGGGATTTGACGATCCGTACGTGCTGGTGATTGGGCTGGCAGAGCGCGATGAGCGGTTGTCCTTCACGTTGATCGTAACCCTGGTACCCTCAACGAGCTTCAGAAGAGCTTGCTGTACGCCTTCGCCGCCCACATCCCTGCCATGCGTCGTCTCCCTCCTTGCGATCTTGTCAAACTCGTCTAGAACAACAATGCCATATTCGGCTGCTCGGGTGTCGTAGTTTGCTTCAATAAGAAGTCTTTCAATGCATGCCTCAACGTCTTGTCCGATATACCCGGCCTGCGTGAAGCTGTTGCAATCGCAAATTGTGAACGGGACGTTCAGTGTGTGGCTCAGAGTCCTGGGGGAGAGACATGATCAGCACGGGTCGCTGCGACACAGGAAGTGGAGAGGAGTAGTTGTGCATACTCGAGTATATATGTCTTGCCCACACCTGTCGGACCGAGAAGCAGCAAGTTGCTCTTGTCGATCCTCACATCCTCCGTATGCGTTGGATCGTCAGGTATATAGAATCCGCCGGCAGGTTCGGGTGTGTAGTCTCTGTAACCTCCGTCAGGCGAGTCGAATCGGTCGGTGGGCTCGTCTACATATAAAAAACTGTTAGGCGTACGGAGAGGGCGGTGTCAACGAGAGGGGAAGAGATAAGTTGGCTAGCCGTATCACTGACCATCGCTGTTGTGCAATTCTCGATGCCTCTCATGCAGATCCCTATCTCTGGCAAATCTCTGCCTCTGTAGCCTCTCTTTTGTCAAGCGGTCTGCGTCTTCTTGGTGCTGTTTGCGCTGTAGTCTTTGGTAGTGGTTGAAGAGGGTGGCACTTATCGTCTTCTTCGCTCTGTCTTGACCGATGACATAGGCGTCGACTCGCTTCTTCAGGTCTCGCGGGTAGAATTGAGGCACGCCGAACCTTGGCTTGTTGAACATTGGGCCTCGTGCAACATCTTCGGATGGGTCATACGTGCTGGAAAACCCTGAGGTGAAGTCCTGTGTCCTGCGGGGGGATACCAAAGCAGCCGGCGATCCTGAAAATCTGCGGCGATGGAGGGCGAAAGGTGTGGAGGATGGGAGCGCCGCAGGAGGAGGAAGGGAGACCCTGATAAAGGCCGCGGGTCGCGGCCTTGAAACGGTCGGCATATTTTGCGTCTAGGCCTTGCAGTTGACCATTCTCGGAGGGGGAGGGGGGGGGCACGGCGCAACGGTCCAGAGGACGGGCCAGATAGAGCCGCAGGAGTGTAAGTGTAATGAGCGCTATCGGAGGCGTGTGCCGCTAGAGATATGTGTGAGCTAGGAGAGGCAAGCGAAGGCAGACTCTCCGGGAGGAGGAATGGACCGTGGTTGAAGCTCAGTTGCGCATCGGTGTACACGAAAAAGCCCCGGACCTGAATTCAACCCACGTAATGATTGGAGTCGCGTTTACTGGCCAGATAGGATAGAAGAAGGCAATGGTTTTTGGGAGTATTTTGATTGCGATGTGATGAAAGATCTACTCGTATCTGGTTTGGTGCTCTGACGAGGTCGGCAATGACGATTCACTGTTGGAAGTGCGAATCGGACGATCACTTCTTGATATGCGAGCTATTATCGGCGGCTGCTAATGCCGATAGTGGAAGTCTCACTAACTACATAGTAGCTTTCTCCGCGAAAACCCCAGCCTCTACGAGACAAGTATCTTGCATAGTAAATACGATATAAGACGAGCACTCCGTATTATGTACGAGCAAGCGCATCTTGCGACCAATTCAGCGAATGCGTGCAGGGATGCTTTTCGAGTTAGGCCGGCATGCGCTCCAAAATCAGGCAGACAGAATCGTGCGCGGTCTGGCCAGGCGACGTCGAGTATGCGACTGGCTGCCATGGCGGCCGTCTCCAGCATGCCACACGGGCCATGTAGGCGGTGATTGGACAATTTCAGCCGCTAAAATCCTGGAAACTCGCCACGACGTCATCCGTGCGTTGAATACCGGCTTCAGCAACCATCAGACGGTTGTGCCGCACTCTGGACAAATACAGCCGGAATTCCCTAAACAAAGCCCAAGGAACATATTGTGTCTCAAGACCGATATTTCTCGACTCGCAACAGTCCTGAGACCCAGCCTTTGTTCGCGGTCTGTTCCTGTCAGACGTTCCCCTCGCAACGGCTGTGGAGAGCTAGCTTATCGCCCCATAATAATAATTACAGAAGCTTCTCAATTACCCCATAGCTCAGTCCTTAACCGAAAGCACACCACCTGCTACAGCTCCTTTCCTCCTGCACCTCTCTTTTTCTCTGCGCGCTCTTGGATATCTCAAAGAGTCAGAGAAACAAAGCAGGCATAATGAGTGAGGCTGAAGCAAATACTGTCGCGGCTGCGACTACCGTCGAGGCGATTCCTCAGGATGGAACAGGTGAGAGACCCCACCAGTTTGATCATGAAGTTCAAGAACAGCAGCTGACACCTGTGGACGATGCTAGGCGTCACCTCTATCGACCCATGGCTGTCCCCGTTCAAAGAAGCGCTGAGAAGGCGGTTCTCGAAAGCCCAGGGGTGGATAGACACCATCAAGGCAACCGAGGGTGGCCTAGACAAGTTCAGCAAGGTCAGCCTCTTATTGCGAGTAGTTGCTGCTGTTGCGATTCGATGACATTTTATTAAGAGCTGACACAGAATTTCACTTGACCCTATCTGTAGGGCTACGATATATTTGGTTTCAACGTAGATGAGAAGAACAACATTGTGTATCGCGAATGGGCTCCCAATGCCACCCAGGCTTTCCTCATTGGAGATTTTAGTGAGTCAAGCCGTTGTTGTTTTTCGCCCGAAGCTCTGCACAGGGCTAACAAGCAAACAGACGGCTGGGACCGCAACTCCCACCCCATGAGAAAGAATGATTTTGGCGTTTTCGAGATCGTCCTGCACGCCACAGCCGACGGCACGGCCGCCATTTCCCACAACTCCAAAATCAAGGTACTTTGGCTTTTTTTTGTTAACACACATATGAATACTTCAGAGCCGCCTACTTACCTATGTCCTTAGATATCACTGGTGCTGCCAAACGGAGAGCGGGTGGACCGACTGCCCGCGTGGATCTCGTATGTCACGCAGGATCTCTCAGTATCTCCAGCCTACGATGCTCGCTTCTGGAACCCGCCAACCGCGGAGAAATACGTCTTCAAGCACCCGCGGCCTAAGCAGCCCCTTAGTGTCCGCGTGTATGAGGCCCATGTCGGTATATCCTCCCCCGAGCAGAAAGTGGCGACGTATAAGGAGTTCACCAAGAACATGCTCCCGAGAATCAAATCTCTGGGATACAACACCATCCAACTCATGGCTGTCATGGAGCACGCATATTATGCGAGTTTTGGCTATCAAGTCAACAATTTTTTCGCCGCTAGCAGCCGTTACGGAACGCCCGAGGATCTGAAAGAGCTCATTGACACTGCACACAGCATGGGCCTTGTCGTCCTTCTGGATGTTGTTCACAGCCACGCCTCGAAGAACGTCCTCGATGGTCTGAACGAGTTTGACGGTACCGACCACCAGTATTTCCACAGCGGTAGCAAGGGCCGACATGAGCTGTGGGACAGCAGGCTGTTCAATTACGGCCATCACGAAGTTCTAAGGTTTTTGCTGAGCAATCTGCGTTTCTGGATGGAAGAGTACCAGTTCGATGGGTTCCGTTTCGATGGCGTCACGAGTATGCTCTACGTCCATCATGGTATTGGGACGTAAGTGTTTTCTTTTTTTCTTCCCTATATATTCTGTCTTTATATGTCTTTGACTTTCGCCTAACCATGGCATAACAGCGGATTTTCTGGAGGCTATCACGAGTACTTCGGTGCTGGCGTCGATGAAGAGGCCATAACCTACCTCATGCTGGCCAATACGTTGCTTCACGACTTGTATCCCAACGTCATCACAGTTGCCGAAGACGTTTCTGGCATGCCGGCCTTGTGCCTGCCCATGTCTCTCGGTGGCGTTGGTTTCGATTACCGACTGGCTATGGCCATCCCGGACATGTGGATCAAGATCCTGAAAGAGAAAAAGGACGAGGACTGGGATATTAGCGACATCTGCTGGACGCTGACTAACAGACGGCACGGCGAGAAGACAATCGCCTATTGCGAAAGCCACGATCAGGCGTAAGACTGCCATCACCCCTTTATATTTCACTGCGGTAGCACTAACCCTGGAACCCTAATAGCTTGGTTGGCGACAAGACACTTATGATGCATCTTTGCGACGCCGAGCTGTACACCAACATGTCTGTGCTCACGACATTGACACCCGTGATTGACCGGGGCATGGCTTTGCACAAAATGATCCGTCTTCTGACTCACGGGCTGGGCGGCGAGGGCTATCTGAACTTTGAGGGCAACGAGTTTGGCCACCCGGAGTGGCTCGATTTTCCTCGTGAGGGCAACGGGAACTCATTTTGGTATGCCAGACGGCAGCTCAACCTGACCGAAGACCCTTTGCTGAGGTATAAATTCCTCAACAACTTTGACCGTGCGATGAACCTGCTAGAGCAGAAGTATGGCTGGCTACACTCTCCACAAGCATACATTTCCCTGAAGCACGAGGGGGATAAAGTCGTCGTCTTTGAAAGAGCCGGACTGCTTTTTGTTTTTAACTTCCACCCGACGTCCTCATTTGCAGACTACCGCGTTGGCGTCGATCAAGCTGGCACATACAAGATTGTGTTGAGCTCCGATGACAAAGATTTCGGCGGGTTCAGCCGCGTTGACCACGAGACGCGGTTTTTCACTACTCCGTACGTATTCCCAAAAGGGGGTGATATGGAGTCTCCACGGGAGGTTCGGAAGGACACTAACTAGGCATAGCATGAAATGGAACGAGCGGAACAACTGGACACACCTCTATGTCCCTTGCCGAACTGTCATTGTAGGTGCTCCTCCAAAACGCAGGCACCTGATTTTCCCCGCAATTGCTTTCTCATCCTTGCATCTTGCAATTTTGATCTCAATTTCTGTACAACTCTGTAGACCCCGTCCTTTGCTAACATGATATTTAGGTTCTGGCCTTGGAGTCCACGATCTAGTTGGAGAAGAATATGAGGGATTAGGGCGAGAGTTGGCGGATAATAGCGGACTGGTGTACTAAGAAAATCCTACTGGCAGCCAAAGTGAATGAGATTATCTGGCGTTGGAGCTTTGATTCTGTTTATTAGGAGGGGGAGGGTAAGCTACACCCATCCACGTGACCTTGTCGCTTCTGTAAGTTTTTCCATGTTTCCCGACTCTGTTCCGAGATCACGTGAAGTATAGATACAGGTGAGGTACCTTTTACTGTATGGACTGCCGTGCCTTTAGGAAGACTCCTATATGTATCCGAGGTGGGGCATCGGTTATTGCAATGCGCGGGATCGCTCGGGAGGAAGGAGGGCAAATTTGTGCCTGAGGCGACGGCTGTTTTCGCCCAGGCAGAAATCCAAAACAAGCGCACGTAAAGTCCGTAAACTAAGAGCTCCCGTTTTGCTTCGCATTTTTTTCCCGACCTCCTCCGCAACCTCCTTCTTCTTTCTTTCCTTTACATCCATCGCGAAGCGTTCTGTACCATCGACAAGATGTTCAAGAGGTTAGTTAATGTTCTAGACCGTAAAGGAAACGCCTTCTACAATCAAATGGTATTCAATTGAGTCTCTCGCTGACCAATTTTCTTATTGCAGCGCCAGTTTCGCTCGAGCGGCTCGCGTAGCCCGTTCGTCCCTGACGACGCCTCGCACCATCCGGCCGGCTGCGGGCTTCACAGCACCTTCTTTGCTTCTCGGCAGCAGATTTGCCAGCTCTGCAGGCGTCGGTGATGGCAAGATTCACCAGGTACATTAATGACAGAATCATCCCGACGTTGTGTGCTGTCGATCCCTTTGCTGACGATAAAATCCCTCAGGTTATTGGTGCCGTCGTCGACGGTAAGATTTTTCTCATCCATCATCGCCATTATATGAATGAGCATCCTAGCTTCTTGCATACCTTCTGTGCACTGGCGAGGTGTCGCCACCGATGAACTGATCACTGACGCTGTCGTTATCTCATTGCAGTCAAGTTCGACACGGAGAAGCTGCCGCCCATTTTGAACGCTCTGGAGACCCAGAACAATGGCCAGACCCTTGTTCTCGAGGTTGCCGTATGTGGTCTTACCTTCTACCCTTTCTAGTTGTTGCTGCTAGAAGGACTCTCTAAAACTAACTCTTTTTTCCTAGCAACATTTGGGAGAGCACACTGTGCGCTGCATTTCCATGGACGGTAAGCCTCTTTCTTTATTTCTCATCCGGAGGCCCACAATGTTTCAAGACAGGATTCGCTCATACGTGTGTTTACTCCAGGTACCGAGGGTCTCGTCCGTGGTGCTAAGGCGACTGATACCGGCTCTCCTATCACCATCCCGGTCGGTCCTGCTACGCTTGGTCGTATCATGAACGTCACCGGTGACCCGATTGATGAGCGTGGTCCTATCAAGACGGAGAAGCGGCGGCCCATTCACGCCGAGGCTCCGGCTTTCTCTGAGCAGTCGACCACGGCTGAGATTCTGGTGACGGGCATCAAGGTCGTCGACCTGCTGGCTCCCTACGCTCGTGGTGGCAAGATTGGCCTCTTCGGCGGTGCTGGTGTCGGCAAGACTGTGTTCATCCAGGAGCTCATCAACAACATTGCCAAGGCGCACGGTGGTTACTCTGTGTTCACTGGTGTCGGAGAGCGGACCCGTGAGGGCAACGATCTGTACCACGAAATGCAGGAGACGTCTGTCATTCAGCTGGATGGCGACTCTAAGGTGGCTCTTGTCTTCGGCCAGATGAACGAGCCCCCTGGTGCCCGTGCCCGTGTCGCCCTGACTGGTCTGACCGTGGCTGAGTACTTCCGTGACGAGGAGGGCCAGGATGGTAGGTTTTGTGCCTTTCCCTAGCTTCTTCTGCTAGCAGGCGAGATTCTGACAGAAGGCAGTGCTTCTCTTCATCGACAACATTTTCCGCTTCACGCAGGCCGGTTCTGAGGTGTCTGCCCTTCTGGGTCGTATTCCCTCTGCCGTCGGTTACCAGCCCACGCTGGCCGTCGACATGGGTGCCATGCAGGAGCGCATTACCACCACCACCAAGGGCTCGATTACATCCGTCCAGGCCGTGTACGTGCCTGCTGACGATCTGACTGATCCTGCCCCGGCCACGACCTTCGCTCACTTGGACGCCACCACTGTGCTGTCCCGTGGTATCTCTGAGCTGGGTATCTACCCTGCCGTCGATCCCCTGGACTCCAAGTCGCGTATGCTGGACCCCCGTATCGTCGGTGACGACCACTATGACACGGCCACGCGCGTGCAGCAGATCCTGCAGGAGTACAAGTCGCTCCAGGACATCATCGCCATTCTGGGTATGGACGAGCTGTCTGAGGCTGACAAGCTTACTGTCGAGCGTGCCCGCAAGATCCAGCGTTTCCTGAGCCAGCCGTTCACGGTTGCGCAGGTGTTCACTGGCATTGAGGGCAAGCTGGTCGACCTGAAGGACACCATTGCGTCGTTCAAGGCCATCCTGAGCGGCGAGGGTGATGACCTTCCGGAGGGTGCCTTCTACATGGTGGGCGACTTCGCCTCGGCCCGGGTAAAGGGCGAGAAGATCCTGTCTGAGTTGGAGAAGAACTAAGCAGGTAATGGAAGGGACCACAAAAAACGGAGTCAAGTCGCCATTTAGCGTGTGTCTGTGTAGTAGTTCTGTATCGAGGGGAGTAGTTCCAGGGGAGGCTTCCTTAGCTCGAAATAAGTACCCTTTGTGAGCTGTGTACAAGAAATCTATTCCTTCTCTTTGCGACAATGTAAAGCTTATCATTGTATTTTGTGGTGAGCAGCATGCCAGCAGTGTCTAACATGTGCCGGTAAGGGTATGTATAAAGTGTAATTCAAGCGAAATAATCATATCGGTTACACCCGCCCACCGTGAAACTGAAGGTTTGCATACGGGTAGCCTGGGCTCGCAGTGACCTGTGTCCTACTACTAGTTGTGCCTTGTCTTTTTGTATTGCTCCACAGCCTCTGGGCGGGCAGGCCTCGTAGTCATCTGATTTCCTGGCCAGCTCACCAGACGCCATACTCTCTGCGTCTCAGGTGCCTAGTCGGGTTTGCCTTCGGTCAGAAAGTCAGGCGGATACGATTCTTCGCGAGAGTTCATATGCTCTCTTCGTGTACAAGACCAGAGTCCAGAGTCCATTGTGCCCGGTCTGGCGCTCGCTTGGTTCAGGCCATCTGGTGCGGCAGCAGCAGCGGCAGCAGCGGCAGCAGCAGCAGTAGCAGCATGTTCGGGGGGAAGAACAGAGGTGGAGTCGCGGTCGCGAAGGTGCCAGACGGCGGGCTCGCCGGTGTCTGCCTGCACCCACCTGCCGTTGTAGGAAACGGCGTGACCGGCGTCGTCGACCAGGAAATAGCCACGCGGCGGACAGTCGCCAGGGCCGTCATACTGGAAGTCGGGCGTCCAGCTGTTGTTGCTGAGAAGGATCTTGCCGATCTGGATATCATCCTGGGTCCGGGTGGCAGCCAAGGGAATGGCCAGCAAGGGCTGCCACAGTTGGTCGAGCAGGGAGACAATGTCGCGGATCTCCTTGTCGGCGATGCCTTGCATCCACCAGACGTTCCTGCAGAACTTGATAAAGACGAGGTAGTGGGCGATGATGACGAGGGCGCGGGGCCTGTACTCGCGGGCCAGTGTGACAAAGGCCTTGGGCAGGAAGGTGAGCCAGGTGACAGTGCGCAGGTTGAGGGCGCGGCTGAAGCCGCCGGACTCGAGCTCGCGGAAGAGCGAGCCGAGGTACTTGAGCGTCTTGTAGTAGGTATCGACGAACGGATAGTCGGGGTCGTGTGGCGGGATGCTGCTGATCATGAACAGCAGCTGGTTGGGGACGTGGCGGGAGGATGCGTCAAGGTTGATGTGCGGACGGGCAAAGAGAGTCTCGAGGCCAGCCTCGAAAAGGGTGTGCGGCTTGATGACGTCGACCATGAGGCCGATGCCACGCCAGACGACCATCCAGTCGAGGATGTAGAGCGGTCGGACATCGACGTCGTCGCCGATGCCGTTGCCGTTGCCGTTGCCGTTGCTGTTGCTGTTGCTGTCGCGGAAAGTCTGCGAGGACAGGGCGCAGAGGAGAAGAGAGCAGGCCAGCAGGGCCGGGAACGAGTCGGGCCGGGCCTCGTGGACGGCCTTGCGGTAGCCGGCAAAGGCGCGGGTGCGGAAGACAAACAGGCGGGCACGGTCGACGGGCTGGCCGGCCTGCTGCATGCCGAGCGCCGAGAGGGCCAACAGACAGTCCATCAGGAACGGATTGGCAAAGGCGTGACGGGGGACGGTGACCTGCAGCGCCTCCGTCACCCGGCGCTCGCGGCCGGCGCCTGCAGCAAACGCCTCGAAGCCCTTGGCGGTGTAGAACCACAGCAGCTTCATGTCGGTCATGTCGAACTGCGCGGGCCTGAACATGGGCTCCTGATGCAGCGGCAGCAGCAGTGCTGTCGGCTCCTGCGACGTCGTGGCTCGAGGCTGTGGCTGGCCCGACGCCGGTGCCGGCGCCGGGGCGTAGACACATGTCTCCTTCCGTAGAGTGCAGGCCCGACATCGCGGCCGGGCCTCATCGCACTTAACCTTGCGGGCCTTGCAGTGGGTGCAGCCGGCCCGCGACTTCTTGTGCCGCCGCTTGACATGGTAGGGCCTCTCGGCCTCGGTGACGAAACGGAAGCTGTCTGGGCTGTCGTCTGCAGGCGTCGGGCTGTCCTTGGCGCTGTCCTGCGCCGTGGTCGGCGCCATCACGTCGTCTCCTCAAGTGGCCAAATCGTGGGCGTCGATATGTAGTCAGACTGCTTGTGCTGTGTGCTTCGATGGCTATCCTGGCATCATCACATCTCGGTACCTTTGTGGCGGCTGGGGATGTGGGATGGATGGACCCCAATGCGCAGGACCGCGTCATGGCTCCATCTCTGTGGACAGCTCACGCTCGTTGTGCCCCAGCAGTCGACAGCTTATCCGTCGTAGGGCTTACTATCCAGAGAACCACCTTCCCTCCCCGCCCACGTATCTCAGCCCTGTAATACAGCGTTTG
>JRUC01000382.1:0-22643 GCA_000806385.1 Leptographium procerum
AGGCAGACTAAAAAACTAGTGCAGGCACTGCGGCAGTGAAAATCTGCACAGGGACCCACAGGGTCACGTGCAACACTTGCTCACAGTCAAAGAGTTTCATTTTCGGCGAAGAGCCCAAAAGACTCACATCGGCGCTGAATACAAATCCAACGGCATACCTAATGCATTACCCCACCTCTTTCTCCTCTCTCTCCACTTCACACCCGCCAGACATATATGCTACGGATTTCTGTGTCCCGGTGGCCACATCACGTGACCAAAACGTTACGTCTAACGTAGCGAGTTGCGGGTACTATCAGCCTTTAGCTCGAAGCTTTTTGTACCAAAAAGGCAGCTTGATGCGATGCAGAATTTTTTCACCCAAAGCCGCCGGTGTACCCGCCTAGAGGTCCATGTGATCGGAGCTACTCCTGGGCCGTGTGTTGAAGCTACCGCTTCCGCGAGCTGCATGATGGTGACCTACCGGAATACTGTTGAGAGCACAGATTTGTAAGTCAGCACGTCAACGCCACTGCTAGAATTCCACCCGCAGCCCACCATTTGCTGATGAGGCCCGGGAGGGAAGAGGGGAAGGAGTCTGGCCAGGCATAGTGCGGTGGGTCAACAAAGAGAATCTCCCGTAGACTACGAGTTTCGGAAGCTATGGAGCATATGGCCTGTTCTCAAGTATATGTCATTTTTTTCTTCGCCATATATTGGGGGAGACTTTCTGTTCCATTCCCATTTTGAGCCTCATCTACTGTGACACCATTGAGACCTTATCCTCTCTGCTTCGAACCCTACAACATCAACTCGCAGCCATGTCGTACGCCGAGCAGCACATCAAGAACGTACGTTATTATATAGTCTTGGGTCCGGAGTCCAAAGTGTAGCTAACAAGAATCTCGTTCCCTGGCTGCAGCTGAAGAACAAGAGCTTGTTCTCAAGCGAGGCTTTCATTGACGGAAAATGGGTGACCAGAGCTAAGAAGTTTGATGTCTACGGTGAGTAGCCCGTCGACTAGCGAGACTAGGAATTAAAAAAGGCAAACAAACTAGCAGGCACTGACGCCCAAGCGGCCGAACAGAGCCCTCCAGCACGGGCGTTCTCGGTCAGGTGTCCGACTGCTCGCTTGAGGACTTCCAGACGGCCATCCGGAGCGCCGACGTGGCCCAGCGGGCCTACTTTGAGAGCACCACAGGCGTGAAGAGAGGGCAGCTGCTGCGGAAGTGGAATGATCTGATCCTGGAGAACCTTGACGACAGTGAGTATAGTCTATTTGCTCTTGTCTAGTGTTTCAGACCTTCCCTTTCTTTTATCTGCATGACGTCACAGCCACCCGCTAACCTACCGGTGTGTAGTCGCGGTCATCCTCTCGCTCGAGAACGGCAAGACGCTGGCTGAGGCCAAGGGCGAGGTCACCTATGCGGCCAGCTTCATCGCCTGGTTCGCCGAGGAGGCCACGCGGGCGTACGGCGTGACCATCCCGTCGTCGACGCCGCACACGACGCTGATGACACTGCGCGAGCCCATTGGTGTTTGTGCCATCATCACGCCCTGGAACTTCCCCGCGGCCATGATCACGCGCAAAGTCGGCCCGGCCCTGGCTGCCGGCTGCGCCGTCGTGATCAAGCCGCCCAGCGAGACGCCCTTTACCTGCACGGCCCTGATTAAGTTGGCGGTGCTGGCCGGCATCCCCCCAGCCACCATTCAGGTTTGCCCGACCAAGGACCGGCAGGCGGCTACGGAGCTGGCCACGAACCCGCTGGCCAAGAAGCTCAGCTTTACCGGCTCGACCGGCGTCGGAAAGATGCTGGCCAAGCTGGCCACGGGCACCCTCAAGAAGGTCAGCCTCGAGCTTGGCGGCAATGCCCCATTTATCGTCTTTAACGACGCCAATCTCGACCTTGCCGTGGAGGGCGCCATGATCTGCAAGTTCCGCTGCTCCGGGCAGACGTGTGTGTGGTAGGTTTCTGTCCTCTTTCTTTTCCCCCTCTGCCTTCCGTCTGCGCATCGTCTGACCATCTAGCGCAAACCGCCTCTACGTGCAGAAGGGCGTGGCCAAGGAGTTCACCGCAAAGCTGGTCAAGGCCGTCCAGGCCCTCAAGACCGGTCCTGGCCTGGACCCAGCCACGACTCAGGGCCCGCTCGTGAACAAGTCTGCCGTTGACAAGGTCCGGGAACATGTCCAGGACGCCGTCTCCAAGGGCGCCAAGATTGAGATCGGTGGCAAGATCACGCGCATCACTGGCTTCTTTCACGATCCCACTGTGCTGTCGGGCGTGACACCAAATATGATTGTCAGCCGAGACGAGACGTTTGGCCCGCTGGCGCCCATCTTCGAGTTTGAGACTGAGCAGGATGTTCTGCGGCTGGCCAATGACACCGAGTTCGGTCTGGCCGGCTACTTCTTTTCCCAGGATATTGCCCGGGCGATGCGCGTTGCGCAGAAGCTGCAGGTTGGCATGGTCGGTGTTAACACAGGGAAGATTAGTGCCGCCGAGTCGCCCTTCGGCGGTATCAAGGAGAGCGGCTACGGCAAGGAGGGCTCTCTCTACGGCATGGATGAGTACCAGATCACGAAGAGCATCACGATCGGCAACCAGGATCTTGGGCTGTAAACAGGGAAAAGGGGACAAAACAAGCGAACAAGGAAACTGCGGTTAAATACTTAGCCAGCCCAGGACTGAATTTTGAATTACACGAAGTTATCGTAAGAAGACTGCCAACGTGACTTCTGCTCCAACAGCTCCAACTGCTGGGACTGGCATCATAAGTGGGTACGAAAAGCTACTCTGATTGGTCAATTTGAACGGCATAGCATCATGAGTTCCCTCTCCACTTTCTGCGATGCACTAAAAATAAATTTCGAGTACGAATACGCTTGCTCGTAGAACGTACCATGAACGCTTGAACATGTGAAACTGCCTCGAGAGAGCTCCAGGTAATGACGATGGAAGAAGCCACTCATTTGCTGAGGTTTGCCGCACGGCCAAATTAGGCGGGGCGGAGCTTAATTCTGAAATTGGATTGGCTAGATCGTAGGAGCTTATTTCGGAATTGCCATTGGTCAGTAGATAAGACCTGACAAGCCGTGCGGCTAGATAATCCGTGCCTGCCGCCAGTACTGAAACCTGTGGAGAAGGTCTTGCATGTACGAGTATCATGTTTCACAGACCCTTTAGACCCACAAATTTGGTAGGCTACTAATCGCCCCTTTCGAGTCCAGCAGAATCACTGCCGCCTAAGTTTGACAGGGAGTCGGCGAAAAGGCGAAGTAGCTGCGCAGGAGCAGTATGCGGGCTGGGACGGCGCCAACTCAAATAGAAACAATATCCGTTGTCTGCATAAGGCTAAACTTTATTCAGTAATACAAAGACAATTGTGGTTAAGGCTTTCATACAATGCATTGTTTGAACCTATCGTCGGGCGCTATTGTCAGGCGACAACGGCGAGAAGGTCACGTCAGCTGTGGCTGGAGGCGCGGGAAATAGCTCGGCCAAGATCTGGCTTGGCGGTTAGCTGCTGCGTCCCTGTTGCCTCCAGTCTCACTGCTTTCGAAGATAAATAGAAGGGATCCGTAGTCAGACAATGGACATACAAGCGGTAAAATCTGCAGATAAACTCCCCTTCACGACCATACGTCATCATGCGTCTACTAGAATTGCAGGGTCACGGTGAGCCTTGTCTAGTCGGGGCCCTCCCCCCTCACGTTCCCCCGTATGCAATTCTGTCACACACCTGGGGAGAAGGCGAGGTCACATTCAAGCACTACCAGACTGGCATGGCAACAACTCAGGCCGGCTACCGCAAAATCCGTTTCTGTGCCGAGCAGGCTCGGTGCGACAGCATCTCTTACATCTGGGTGGACACTTGCTGCATCGACAGTTCAAGCAGTGCCGAGCTCACCGAGGGAATCAACAGCATGTATCGATGGTATCAGGACGCAGCCCGTTGCTATGTCTATCTCGCCGACGTGAGTTGCACCGATGCAAGAAAGGGCAACTGGCAAGCGGCGTTTCTAAAGAGCCGCTGGTTTAAGCGTGGCTGGACGCTGCAAGAGCTGCTGGCGCCGTCCAATTTGCTTTTTTTCTCTAACACGGGCGTGCTCCTCGGCAGTAAGCAGTCGCTAGGTGAGATGATCCACCAAGTCACACGTATACCGATGGAAGTGTTGCGGAAGAACAAGCCACTGTCTGATTTGGATACGGAGGAGCTCCTCCGCTGGATGGAGGGACGCGACACTCTGCGCCCAGAAGACCGGTCCTATTCAATGCTTGGGATCTTTGATGTGCACATGGCGGCGTCGTACGGCGAAGGGGAGAAAAACGCACGATATAGGCTCCAAGATGAGCTGGACCGAGTTTCCCTGCGGTCACGCGTGCACTCGCCGTACGTTGGCGGCGTGGGCGGTGCCAACTTCTCACTCCTAGCGCCGGCAGGCCAAAAGATTTGCGAGCTGCAACTGTGGTCGGCCAGAGATCATATGCAAGCAATCCGTGTCAAGTACACAAACGGCCAGGAGGAGCTGGTTGGACGAGTTTATGGCAACAACAAATACCTTCACTTTGCCTTCAATAACGGCGAACGGATCAAGCGGCTAGCCCTTTGGGACAATCATGACGGCTGTCGTTTGGGTGGAATCAGCTTTTCGACTACGGACAATCGCAGCATAGAGTTTGGGCTAGACAAGAGGAGCAAGATGGAATGGGTGAATGAGCCCTGCAAGCGGCTGGTGGGCATCTGTGGTACGGCTGGGCGGGACATCGACCGATTGGCATTCGTGTTTTCGTGGTGATACGGGTTTCCTATTGTTCATTACTTGTACTGTACGTAGTTCATATAAGGTATTTTGGGAAGCGGTATGGTATTTCTCTATTCCAAGCGAGCTTGCTCTTATTTGATGTAAGTTGTGTTTTTGGCAAATTGAAATCTTCCGATGTCGTCCCGCTAGGTTCAATCTTTTGGCGCTTGCTATCAACCACGTGGGCTTTTAGTAGATATGTGGTTTAGCTTGCTATGGGATTGTGGCTTGCAGCCGCTGCCGCGAAAGTTTCCTGATAATTTTGCTCGAGTTCGACTAAAGAGATCCAGCAGTCAGGAACGCACTGCCATCTATGCCGATTTTTTTGGAGGGAAGTTGGGGGCTGTGTTCTGTCTCAGCTTTCTTCATCGGGCTCCCTGTGCGCGACCGATTTACAGTCGTCGCCCCCAAGTAACGTATAACTGCTGTGGAAGGTCCAGAAGGCAGCAGCCCTGGGCAGTCTTTGCACAGCATCTGATCTGGGCCCCAACGCCTGTTTCGCTCCTTACTGCCGTCGTTTGTACAATGAGCTGTTCCAACTATTTCCCCGTCTAATCTACAGTTAATACCGTATTCTCCACTGAATCTGGACCCATGCGAAGCCGTAGCTGCTAACAGTGCCGGCCGTGAACGCTGCGTGGATTCGCTGATGGCAGCCCCCTGTTCCGGTCGCTGGTTGGCTGGCGCTGTCCGATGGCCCACTATTTAGCGCTGCTAGGGCCCATTTTACCCCGCATTTGAGCCGTTGCCACCAAATTAGCGCTGTCTGTTAGTGTGTCTGGGGGGAATCCACTATTCGTTGTCTATAAGGGGGTGAGTTATAAGGACAGTACGGTGTAAGACGAGATACATACCACAAAGGATGTAGGTACGCAAAAGGATACAGAAGAAACCTGCATGAGGTGCCGCAGCGGTAGGTATATCGCCCCTCCATATACAAGACTGGCTGTCGTCTTTCTTTTCATTTTGCCTATGTAGAGACTGGACGAGGTCGCCCGACTTGCAGCCATGTTGGTTACAACCTTGCAAAACTGGAACAGGGAGGGGAAAGCGGTGGCTTCGGGACTGCCTCTGAGTGGAAGTGACGCAGAGATGGGATGTTGGCGGAGAATGGCGCAGCGGTTGGTGCTCGAGGGCCAAAGAGGCAGCCATATTCAGTTGGGCTGTGAAGCTGGCCGCTCACATAATACCTGAGCTGGCCGCCCTATTTCTCATATGTTTCTCTGCACGATTTAGGTTCTTAACAAGTTTCTATTCTGTTTCCATCTGGATTCTTAACATTTCCATCCCATTTTCATCAACTCGACACTGGACGCCGCTTTGCGAATCACATAAGCCTCAATTCTCGTCAGATACCGAAACGAAGCACATCTGAACTCTTTAGGTTTGTCTGAGCCTTATTTTCTTTTATGTTCTGTCACACTCAACTTTCCAGTTGATCTCGTTTTTTCTGATCCCCCACACAGCTTTGTCTTATTACTGACAGTTATCCGCATTTTGCCTTCTACAGAACCTCTTCCATCACATCTCCACCCTCCTCCAATTACCATGGCCGCCCGCGTTCCTGCTGCCCAAGCCAGAGAGATTCTCACATTCGGCGCTGCTGGTCTGGGTGGCTTCGCACCCGTTTACTTCATGTTCGCACCCGGTGGCGATGAGCAAATGGCCCGCCAGACCGCCCGCTGGGCCCCTCGCTGGGAACATGTTGCTACCAATTATATCACGCCGCCGGTTCAGAACACTGTCCGCAACCGCATCTCGCCGCCCATTGAGCGCACTATGAAGTATGTCGACCGTGTGGCCAACCCGCACATGGCACGGGCTGCGCAGAACATCGACCGGCGGATCCGGGCCGGCATTGCACGGATGCAGAAATAATTATTGTTATGCACGGATACATTCGGATGAAACAATGAAGACCATCGATATAACGAATCCAGAGAGGAACTAGCTGCATTTTTCTGAAAATTACCATCACTCTATTGACTTCCCGTGAACGAAACACTGGAGATACAGGCATCCATCTTTCTTTTGAAGTAGGACATACAGATTGGTCCGCACTATGTACCTACAATCCCATGCCTCTTTTGTCATTTTTTGTATTATGCATCTTTTCATTCATTTTTGTAGGCCCAAACTCGCTACGTAGTATTCCGCGTATCTTGATCAGGTAAAGCAATTCTGTTCTACATTGTGTGACATCATACGATATTGCACGCTGAGAAAGAGGGGGATGCCGCAGATCCCATCGTGTTTCGAATCACCGTGATGTAAGCGTCTTTGTACTACGTATATGTGGCGTACTTATCTAGATATAATATATGCTACGAAGCTTTCGTTGTCGTTTCATATTTTCTTCTGTTTCCCTCTTTCTCTCTTTTGTCTCTCTCCAATCCGGTTTTTAATATTATAAAAAATATAAAGTCTTTCAACAGTACATGCATACCCTATACAATATGTTGGCCAATGCTGCGCTGTTTTATCGCCAAGATAGCTGTTGTGGTGTTTCTACAGCCATAAACTCGATATGAGATCAACCATTTGCGCACCGTACTTGAAGGGCAACTTTTAACTGAAAAGAAAAAGCTTTTTGCATCAATTGCATAACATAATACGAAGCTACAGAAATAACATTGCACCGTATCCAGGTTTCCGTCCTCTCATCTCGGCCGCAACTCACGGTATCGGCGCTTTTTGTCTACTCTCACCATTAATCACGACTATCACTATACCCGTCTTCCCTTATCCAACATGTCCATCGAGCTTCTACGCTCTACCAACTACTCTCATTTTGTGGACGGCACGGTCAGGGCGACGAAACCACTAGCACCGCCGCATAGGCTGCCGTGCTCGAAAGCACTGCACCGTACTTGTTGAGAACACAGGCCATCAGAAGTCCAAAAACGGCTTTGAAAGTAGTCGTGGAGCCGAGTACGGTGAAAAGCCTGCTGTTCAATATGGCCAGCCCGATAACAAAGGCTGCGCTCACCGCGGCGACCATGACGTGACGGAGTAAAGCATTAAAGTTTGACATCTTGCGCGAGCTCGTGATTGCCATGTCCGTCGTCCCCCAACGCCAGACACCAATAGGAGCGCCCAGATGCCTCAGCTGGCGGTCATCCAAACCGGCCTTAGGTGCACTCAGGAACGTGCCGATCGACAGCCCTCTCTCCCGTAATAACAAATGGATCTCTTGATCGCTTCCGACAACTCTCCATGTAGTCGTGGTCCTGCAGTGCTCGAACTGCCAAGGTGAGCTATCCCCTTGTACTACATATTGCAGCAGTGCATATGGGGAGGGTAGATACGAAATACCAAACTGCCGAAGGTCGTCCTCCCAACTCTAATCATCTGGTTCATTTCCGTCCAAGATGTCTCTGGCATGGTAGGTAAGTCTGCATTGGAGCCTTCTCCGCTGGACCCTTTGCATCTCCGCTAGAATGACTAAATAGCTTGGCGCATCGCCTTTGTGGTTGGAAAACTCAGAAGGCCGAACTTGACCGACAAGGGCTCTACTTTCCTTTTTTGTCATCTCTTTCAGCGTCTGTTCGAGGGATGGGCGCGAGGCCATTTCTACAGCTGGGCCGGAATCAAGGCTGCGGTTGCCAGTAACTGAAGAGGCAATATGCATTCCCTGATGACTGGAACTAGATGTGGACGAGACGAAACCATTCCGGGTGCCTCTTTCGAGGTCGCAATCGACCGTCGTTGGCTGAGTCCCGGTAGTCATAATAGCCGCCGTATGAATTGAAACTCTGGGATGCTCTACATTTGCTTTATTCTTCAAGTGAGATCATAGCCCTATAATCGTTGTCGAATCTAGGTCCAACCCCAAATGAAACATTCTGCCATTACAATTGTGAGGCAGATAGGCTCGAACACTAAAAATAGATAAAATAGGGCTCAAAGGGCCTTCATACTATGCAGTATGCCACCTGACCTGCGGCGATGACAGTCAGTTCCAGAACAGGTTAGCCAGAAAGACTAGGGGGGCGCTGTCACCAGATGCAGCAAGGTGTCTTATGTATCTTAAATTCTTAATTTGATAGGCCCACCTTGCGAACCATGGGTGGCCAGACTGCGCCGCCGCCGTACCCCCCTGGAGAGCTTGCAGCTGCAGTCAGCATGAAGTACGGGCATGTACATACAGAGGGTACACGTAGATACGTGATGAGCTGTGATTGGGGCCCATGAAAGAAAAATAAAGTAAGGAAAATCGGCGAGGCAGTACCCTTCAAATCGTTCCAATTAACCGACGCGCCTTTAACAGCCTCAGAGCCTCGGCCTCCCCCACGCGGTCTAGAGCTTGTCAAGTCTGTAATCGTGGGGATGCTTGTCTATGTATCTTATGTATGTGACATGTATATCTTACGGAGCAAGATAAGGTACAAATGGAAGGCCAGTGATCCAGCATGGTTTTTCCCCGCCGGTAAGATTGCGAGCCTAGTGGTATGACCACTTCAGCACATACCAATAGCAAGATACGAGTAGCGGTATCGTCTCACCATGCCCTCTTGCGGTATTGACGCAGCCGTTATTTCGGATAGGCGCTAAATAAATCACATTAGATGATCCTGCTGCAGTCGGTGTCTATTACAGAAAACTCTCGGTGATACACAAGGAGCTTCATGTCGACAAGACCGAACATACTGTCCGGGTTTGACCTGCCACCTGGAGTCAAATACGTTCTTCTCAACGACGGGGTTTCCATCAAATTTGAAATTTGCGTCCAAGACAGCCGGGCAGCGATCGGTCGAAGAGTGGGCTCGGATACTGAGGGTCTTCAAGTTCGACGAGACGCACAGCAAGACATTGAGTCTCGTCCAGCCCTTCCGATGGAATGAGTCAAAAACAGACAGCCCACACAACAAACCGAGGCCAGACCAGCCAGAACCGTTTCTGGGTACCGGTCTCCTTGGCCCCAGCAAGGTTTAAAGCGACTACACAGCATGTGGCCCAAGATCCATACGACGACAAACTGAGCGACGTCAGCCAAGCGAGTGCCGTCAGTGGGCCGAACAAAGACAGCCACAGCCACCCCAGTAATACGGGCATGACAAATATGGAGACCGTTGTCAAGATTTTTAAGCGATAGATCGGGGCAGCAGCTGGAGAAGATCAGCGACAGTCAACAAAGGAGATGCAGAAATGAGGACAAGTTCTTCCGACCGTAACCTACGAGTACTCGTAGTTCCAGCGCACGTGAGCTGAGCTATGCACTGTACTCATAGAGCGGAAGACCGGGGGTCCGCGACTCAACATAATAATATTGCATGTACTTTTGCATAATAATAGCCGACAGCCAGGTACTTTCGCCCGTCTCCACTAATAGGGTTACCCTCCCTTGGTGCACAATGTCTACTACGCTGCATGTACTCATACATGTCTTCGTCGCCATCGCATGGAATGGAAATTAGACGTTCCTTGTTCGGCCATTATTGCCATTCGCTTCTTACGATGTACGGAGAACTGCTCATACGACATTCTCGTAGATTTTAGCTCTTGTTCTTGTGCCTGAAGCAAACGCCGTCTATTGATGATTTCTTTACATGCGATTATTAAACATTAGGTCCGCAGAAATGGGCGTCCTCGACTAGTTGTACAAAAGAGGAAAGCATAACTCCTCGGTCCCGATCAGCTGTATGATGTCGTATTCCCTGTGCGCCCGGCGGATCGTTCGCGTCGCAGCCTGTATCGCGTCCCACAAAGCGTCATGCCGTGACGCTGCATGCACATAATTTACATTACCAGAGCTCCATATCCAGGTCTAGCACGCTGAATATCACGGTTGAGTCGGCGTAGTACGCCTCGGAGCCGAAACTGAAGTAGCCAATGTAGTCGGAGCTTGAGGGCGCATACTTGAGACCAAGGGTGGGAAGCACAGTTAGAAGCGGCTGGATACTGCCGTTGAAGGAGTACGTTGTGTTCTCGGCGATCCAGGTAAGAACGTGCTGGTCTTTGCTGTTTGTGCCGTTGTAGAGGGTACTGGAAGGGGACAGTCAGCCGCGTTCAAAAAGCAACAGCAGGGTGGAGCGAGAAAAGCCAGTCTTGAAGGAACTCACAAGTTGACACTCTCCACGATGTGCGAGGCTACAATGCCGTCGGAATAGCCAATGGGATCGGCATACTTGCCAAACTGGGCAAACCACACCATGACTTCGTAGGAAGCATCGGACGTCATTCCTGACTGGGTGGCGTTGCTGTCGAAGAACATATCGATGGCCACGTTGGCGCTGAAGTCGACGGTGGTGACAGCGGCACGCTTGGCAGTTGTAGTGTTCGTAGTGGTCACGACGGTGGTGTTGGTGTTCGTCACGACGAGCGAGCTGTTGTCTGTGTATGTCCACGTCACGTCGAGGTTCAGCTTGCTGAGGCTACCGAGCTTCTCCGGCAGGACGTCGCCGTCGATCATGATGTTCGGATACGCGTGGACGGGCTGATCGGTCGAGCCGACCGGATACTGCCAGGTGGCGGACCATTTGGGCGCCGTGGTGTTGGTGGCATATGTTTCGTTGTTGAATGTGGTGACCTGTTGCATTTGATGTGTCAGCGACCGAGGTAACTGGGCAAGAAGACAACACGCAGACTCACATTCAGACACAGGCCGCCGCCTTCCGACTCTTCCCATCCCCACTGGTTTGGATTCACTGTAGAACGTTAGCAGGATGAAGCAAGAAAGAAGAGAAAAAACCGCGCAGTCTCTGTAAACGGAGGAAAGGGCTCTCACCCGTGTAGTCTTGGCCTGTGGTGTTGATGGCGATCTCGTTGTACTGCTGGCAGTACTCGGATATGGTGACGCCGCCGATGACGGTCGTTGCGTTGGGCTTGTCGCCATCCCAGCCGGTGTAATTGCTACTGGTGTTGCCGCTGCCGCCGCCACTAGAGGTTCCGTTGCCGTCGGGGTTTGGGTTTGAGAAGAGAGGTGTCTGGCCGGTAACGCGGCGGTGGTAATCGATGCCGGCGAGGACGCCTGCGGTGGCACCAATCGGGATGGCCAAGAGGCCGGCGTTGAGCACCGACAGCAAGATGGTCACGATCATGGCGATGCTTACTCGGAGACGAAAGGCATAGTTGGGAAAACGAGCAGGTTCGAGATTCGACCGCCCAGGCTATACGCGAAACTGTCGAAATCTCGTTTCGTTGTTTCGTAATTCCGGTCCTTTTTTTCCCTTTTTTTTTCTTCTTCTGCGTCTGTGTTCTTCGCCTTCTCTGTGACTTTTTTCCTTTTTTTTTTTCCTTGTTTTTCTTTTTTGGCGCTCTCGCAGAGAGAGCCCAAAAGTGGAAGTAGAAGCGGGAGTGGGAATAGGAGTGGGCACAGGACAGGGGGTGGAAGAGAGAGAGGGGGGTCCGGGCGTCACGGGCTAACCATCGCTGGATATATACGGTATACGAAATATAATACGAGTTCAGTGGGAATAAGGCGAGGCCGATAAGACCCCTGGCAAGTGTGCGCGCAAAGTGGAAACGGTTACTGAACCAGGCGTACTCGTAATCAGCAGACGTGTATTTACCCAGGCTTATTAGCTGCATAGGCGTATTCGTATCTTACATAAGTGGCGCAGATCTTGTTCTACCTAACCACTGTGGGAAGCCGTTGTCCAGATCTGGGTCGTATGAGCGTCCGGGCTCGTACGAAGCAGAGTCATGCCCACACACTCTGGCAGGTGGCCGGTATCTTGGCCCATATCTCAGCGATGAATGACAACAAGGGCACATAACAACAGCGGGCTGGGGGGGGGGGGGACCAAGGCAACGGGGGTGAATGCCTTGCGCACAGCATTCTTGGGAAGCTAAAATCTAAAATAGAAATCGAACTACTATGTACGATTACTAGTAAAGTATACTATGTACCTTGAGAGCCGAGAAAGGGGGAAAACAAACACACACGCACACACACATACACACAAAAAAGAAAAGAAAAAAAAAAGCGACAAAAAACTAGGAGACAACATAGTACGAGCACTACGACACTATGCGTACTATGCGTACTATGAGTACGAGTATTGTGAGGCAAAAAAGGCCTTCTCGTAGTTTCTGCTCCATTCCCGCCCTTCCGCCCCCCTTTTCAGCTCAGCCAGTGTGGGCTAGCCCGATTGATCGGTAGCGGCTGCTTGATAACGACGCTTGGCCCACTGGTCGCCTTTTCTATATTTGACCGTGTGCTGTGGATCGCTCGGACAGGCACGGTTTCCGGTCCTACGAGTACGAGTACTTTACGAGCTCGTAACTGATAAGCACCAAAAAAAGGGCGCCAACTGGGCGCCAACATCGCGCCAACCTCCTAACGGCATCGAACACCCCCCCTCCCTAAACGCGGACTCCGTCCTGCCGTGTTGTGTCTCGTAATATCTCGCGAGCTTTTAGAGGGGAAATCCTATTTTGCCTGACCCCATCTGGTTCCTGGCAGTGATGCAGCCTTTTTTTCCGACCCTGTTTACGTCGACCTCTCCATTCCTCCCCCATTCCCATCGCTAGGTTTCTTGTGCTTTTATTTTTCACATGGCATCTGTCACTCGCTTTCGCATAATCCCATCATTCGCTTGTCACCATACCGTCGTTTTGGTCGTCATCTCTGCATTGTAATTTTTCCTTTTAATTTTTTTCTCCCTTTTCCTCCCGTCGTTTTCCTAGCCTCGGGTTGGCTACCATCATCCTCTCGTCTTTCGTTTTTTTTTCGCTTTCTTTTCTGTTTACCATTAATATTTTCCTGCCTCACTTCTCTCCAACCTATTCCTCCCCTTCACACTCCTAACCCCCAAGGAGGTGATGATGGAGGATCAGCCGCGGACGCCGGAGGCACCGGAGTTTGCTCCATTGAGACAGCACGACGAAGTCGCCTACCTCGAAGACCATGATCACCACACGATTGCATCCCGGCAGAGACGCTGCACCACTCCGACGACCCTGGGCCTGACGTACTCGACATCCCCCAGCGCCAGCGCCACGCTGCTCTCGCGGTCGGATACCCCCAAGCCGCCGCTCGACCAGCAGATTGACTTTGACTACATGATTTCGCCGCCATGGGCGCCTTCTCCTGGTCCTAGTGCCCGTCTGAGCAGTCTCTGCGACGGCCAGAGCGAGTTTCCCTCCAGTGCCACGTCTCTCCGAAGCTCCCAAGTAGGATTTTTCTCTCCCTATCGTTTTTCTCTCTTCTCTCTTCTGTCTCTCCTTTTTTTTTCCCTTCCTGTCTTACTTCTTTCTGATTTTTGTCCCCTATCCACTTTTTTCTCCCCTGTTTGCCCCCTTCACTCCTCTCCCTTACCTCCTTGCTTACAACATCCTACAGAACCCCAGCCACCTGAGCTTGGCAGCCTTTCTACCGAAATCGGGATCGGAACCCTCGCGGGAAAAGACGGTGCCGTCCGAATCGATTGTGAAGCTGCACGACCGTGACGATGTGGATATCTCCAAGGGCTGGAAGCGGGCCGTGGTTAAGTTTGCCCCGCTGCTCACGTTTTTGAGCAGTGCCGCGTACGTGATCTACGTCAGCTTCCGCATCTACTGTGTCGTGTCCGCTCAGCGGAAGAGCCACCGCACCTATGCTCCGGCCTGGGTCTTCATCGCTGTCGAGCTGGCCACGGCCATCCCGTCCATGATCCACAACATCTGGACCATGATGGCCGTCAAGCGGAGGCACCGCCCGAAGCTCCGCCTCGTCGGTGACGACGTGCCCACTGTGGACGTCTTCATCACGTGCTGTGGTGAGGAGGACGAGCTGGTTATGGACACTGTGCGTGCCGCCTGCGACCTGGACTATCCTCGGGACCGGTACCGCGTCGTGCTCCTGGACGACGGCAAGTCCGAGGGCCTGGAGAAGGCCTGCAGCCAGCTTGCCGTCCTCTTTGGCAACGTCTTCTATGTCTCTCGGCCAAAGTTCCCCGGCGTGCCACACCACTTCAAGTCCGGTAACCTGAACTACGGTCTCGAGGCCGTTACTCGTCTTCCGGGCGGTGCTAGCGAGTATATTGCCGCCCTTGATGCTGATATGGTAAGAGGCTGTTCTTCTTAGTTTACCCTCGTTTGCTTTCTTTAGTAGTCTCAACTAACCGCGTCAGATCCCGGAGAAACTCTGGCTGCGAGCTATCCTGCCTCACTTGCTCATTGACAACAAAATGGCCCTGGCCTGCCCGCCCCAGCTCTTTTATAACACACCCCGCTCGGATCCGCTCGCACAGAACCTCGACTTCTTCGTCCACGTTATCGAGCCTATTAAGGACTCCCTCGGTGTGGCTTGGTGTACCGGCTCTGGCTATGTTGTCCGTCGCGAGGCTATCGACGATGTCGGCCACTTCCCCCTTGGTTCCCTTGCTGAGGACGTGGCTACGTCGACGCTTATGCTT
The DNA here is from genome assembly GCA_000806385.1 of Leptographium procerum. Lineage (NCBI taxonomy): Eukaryota > Fungi > Ascomycota > Sordariomycetes > Ophiostomatales > Ophiostomataceae > Leptographium > Leptographium procerum. The sequence goes on from JRUC01000382.1 coordinate 15,124, forward strand.
GGTAAAGGCTGGAAGACGGCCTTTATTCACGAGCCACTTCAGTTCGGCACTGTTCCCGGCGACTACGCGAGCCACATTAAGCAGCGGACGCGCTGGGCCATTGGTACTGTCGACACCTCCTTCAAGCTAAACTTTTGTCTATGGGGCGAAAAGGTCCGCTACATGACCTTGCCGCAGCGCTTCTCTGGGTTTCTGTATTCTTTCCTTAGCATGTACACGATTCTCTTCAGCATCTCGCTCTTCGCCATCCCGATTATTCTCATCATGGGCAAGACTTTGATCGCCTACGCGACCACCAACCAGCTCCGCTGGCTCATTCGTCTTTGCTTCATCCAGATGGTCGCTACTCGTGTCGACGAGTTGCTAGTCTTCCTACCCGCCGGCTACCACAACGGCCAGCGCGGCTCCCGCTACCTGCTGTGGATGGCACCTTACATCAGCGTCTGCCTCGTCCGTGCCTTCGTTCTCCCCAAGTGGCTCGGCGGTCAGGCACAGGCGTTCAAGCCTACCGGCTCTCTCGGATCGGCCTTGAACGAGCGCGATGCCAAGCGGAGGCGCAACGTCTTTGTCCGGCTGTGGACCATTTTGGTTAACTACAACGCCATATACCACCTCATCTTTGTCTACCTGACTCTGGTGGGTGTCACGTACAGCTCGTACCGCTGCATCGCCGAGAACACGTCTGTTCACGACAGGCTGAAGTGCCTTGTCACCCACGCCTTCTGGCCGCCGTTGACTTTCCTCTTCCTCTGCAACTCGCTCTGGACCCCTATCGCCTACGCCATCTTCCCCCCCTCTGAGCCGGATCGGGAGGAGCTGCTAGTGCGCGACCCTAAGACGAACGTGGCGCACCCGACTGAGAAGAGCAAGAAGACCGCCTTTGGCGGCCAGGCTGCATGGTTCGAGCTCGAATACACAATCACCACGGCATACACATGTCTGATTTTCGCCTGCTCCTTCTTTATATAGGGATATATCAGATGGACAGGTCTTGAGTCTGGACCCGGAGAGCTGGCTACGTGGCCAGCTAGCCCCCCTTTCAAATGGGCTACCCGACTTTCTTTTGTCTTTCTGTCTAGGCGTCTGTTTACTTTGTCCACTGGGGGCGTCTTTGGCTTTTTGGCTTTCTTTTTTTTTCCACAATGCTCTCATAGCCTTCCCATCCCTAGTCTTAATCCCTCCCTAATACTCCCGAGTTCTAATTTTTCTTTCTTTTGGGGGGGACAAGGCTATACGAACAGTGCAGAACTCGAGCATAGATTTTGGAGGTCGGTTTACAGGATGTTTTGATGATTTAACATTCTAGCATAAATTATATACATATATAAAAGTCAATTGTAAAATACTATTCAACTATTTCAAATCTGTCTTGCGTAGTGTGTATCACTTTCCCTCGCCTAGAGGTAGTGCTAGCGAAATAAGGTTTGCAATCGAACTTGAGGTCACGTGTTTGGATCTCAATCACGGCAACGGGGAGGTGTCGGGACCGAGTTTCGCGTTGCCGATATAGTCGGTGAAGGCGTGATACTTGGATCCAAGACAAAATAAGCTTTCATTCTTCGAGTGATTACGATGCATTTAGGTCCAAACTGGGTTTTTCTACATCGAGGTGAGCCTGGAATCCCATCCTGTTGCTATGGATTTCGCTGGAATGGCACTAGCTTTGACCAGGCGACAATTCCACGTTGCTTAGCGTTGTAAGAGAGTACGGAATGTGAAGAGCTCGAGGGTATGGAGGACATGCGTCACCGTTATAACGGCAGAAATTAGTGCCATGTGACTCTTGATGGGACTTTGCAATCGCATTGCAAGCTCAGGCTTGTCAGTGCCAAATTATATGAGTCTCAATCCCGGAAGTATGGCAAAGTACTCTAAATCTACCAACAGCCCTCGATAGGCGTATCGTCTACCCAGCAACGGGACCCTCTTCTGACATAGCCTCGTCTAGTGTTGGAAGCGGAAGTCTAGCCGCTTGTTGCCCTCGTCCTTAGTCGTTGCTAGGTAGTGCAGCCGCTCGTCTTCGGACATGGCATCCCACTTCGCTGCGCGCTGCTTGTTGCGTCGGACGTAGTACACCTTAGTCAGAAGATACAGCACGATGTTCATGCACGTGATGGCAATCAGCTGCTTGTCGCCACGTTTGTACAGCGGTGCGTCATCTGTCCGGTAGATGTTCGAGGCGATGATAGCTCCGGCCTGCACGAACATGTTGTAGGAAGCGGCCGAGACGGTGCGTAGGCGGACCGCGTTGGAGTTGCGCGAGTTCCAGCCGACCTGGATCGGATGGGCGTTTGGATATGCCAGCAACACAGTAGTGACAGCATAGACGGTCCACTTGTTCGTCGTCGACGTGTAGCCCTTGTACAGCCAAATGAGGAAGGGCAACGCCCAGACTTGACCGATCATGGACGTGAGGGTCAGCTCATTCCAGATCTCAGCAACGTAGGTAAGCAGGAGCATCATGATGATGTGGCCAACGGTATACGGGATGGTGAGCAAGTTGGTCTGAAATGTGTTGAAGCCGAGACCCTTGAGCGACAGTGTCAGGTACTGTGTCGGCGGCGTCATGGGGATCTGGAAGACTAGGCCCAGAATGTACAACGGCCTAGAGTGGTGGTCAGAAAAGGGGGGGGCGGACTTGTGACTAGGAGTGAGGAGAGGGGATTCCTACCAAAGATCGTAGTCCTTGAGACTCTTGTACAGCGTCCGCGGCGTGATGGGCTCGCGGTTGTGCATGGAGCTTTTTGTTGGATCGTCGCGAATGACTCGGTTGACGATGATTTTCTGTTCTCTGATACGTGTTAAAAAAGAGTAAAGATTAAGGATATGTCTAAGAGTTCAAAATACCTCTCGTTAAACCAGCCTTTGCGGCCGCGGAACCAGCTGGCTGTCTGGCAGGGCCCAGGAGGCATAAGCACAAAGGCAAGAAGGCCGATGAGAAGAGTCAGCAGGCCCTCAAGTAGAAACATCCATCTCCAGCCGGACTTCTCGTGGATGCCGCGCATGTGAAGCAGACCGTAGGCGAGCAGGGCCGAGATGATGTCGGCGATGCTCATGGCCGTCCAGAAGAAGCCGAGGCGGATGGACATCTCAAAATGCTTGTAAAAGTACGACAGATACAGGATCACGTCGGGGATGAAGCCTCCCTGCAGCAGGCCCAGTAGGGAGCGCGTGGCCAGGAAGGACGAGCGGCCGGTGATCCAAAACTGACTAAAGGCCACGATGCTCCAGAGGGTCATCTGCATGGGGATCCAACGATCAGGGCCCATCCACTTTGACACCAGCTGGGAGGGCAGCTCGGCACACAGAAAGGACAGCTTGAACACCGTGTTTCCAAGATTGTAGTCTGCTGGTTAGAGACGAGGAACAAGAGTGAGGAAGAAAAAAACGGAAAAGAAAACATAACCTACCATTGGTCGTCAGTTTCAGATCCTTGAGGAAGTTGTCCGTCAGCGCCTGCGACAGGTTGGCGCGATCGAGCTCCAGGGCCATGAACATAATACAAGTCCAGACCATGATGCGCAGGTCGATCTTGCGGACCAGCCGGTTCTCTTCGGCCCAGGTCCAGCGGAAGAGCGGGTCAAAACGGTGCACGTTCTCCCAGTCCGGCCGCGGCTGATACTTCTCGGCCGTGTCCGGGTCGTCAAAGACGCTGAGCTGCGTGGCAATGGCATTGGAGTCGTAGTTCCGGGCCCTCTGAAACCAGAACTGCTTCTTGTTTAGGGGCGCTCCGAGTTCTGGCACGCCGCTCGTAGAGCTCCTCGTATCCGAGTCGGACGTAGACGTGTGGACGACCGTGGTGACGGCCCCTTCCTTTTCTTTGGCCAAGGTAGTGGCCATGATGTCCGCTGAGTTGGGAGAGAAAGGGAGAGAAATGGAGAGAAGGAAAAGATGAGCGAGCTCTAGAGAAGGAGGGATCACTATCTAGGAAGAGAAGCTGTGCTCTAGGGAGGGGAGAATGCTCGAAAGCAAGCAGCTCCTAAGAAGAAGGCAGGGAAAAAAAGGGATGCTGCAGAGGAAGGAAGCCGATGGAAAGTCGCATGTTCTCTCATGCAGGAGAAAGAGGACAAGGACGGGTAGATGGGTAGATAAGTAAAAGGAATCGACACGGTTGCGAAGCTTTGTCACACACTTTCCCTCTCTTCTGTTCCGATTTTTTTCTTCCACCAACGCCTTCTTCCCTTCTGCGTCGGCTTAGTTTATGCACCGTCCACTCTTGGCAATAAGTTATGCGGGTGGGTTTCAAGAGCACAAGGGGAGGGGAGTGGAGAGTCTTGAAAGAAAAGTCATGGCAGGAAGGGATCAGCACAAGGAAATCATCTTTTTCGTCGTATGTTCTAAAGAAATCCAGCCCCATGGGAAGAACCCCAAGTGCCTCTTGGGATCTATAGACATGTGCAGTGAGAAAAAGAACGCATAATGCATACAGGCACAACACGACAAATGGAGAGAGATATATTGGACAGCACCAGAGGCCTAGCCGGTTCCAGGAAAGAGAAGTCTGGTGGTACACGTTTTCATGGATTTTCCGTCATGCAGTCACATCGATACACCGATTTGGCCACAGGCGTAGCGATCACGAGCGGACAGAAACCTAGAGCGTCCATCTTGACCCCCAACTTCGGTTGTGTCGCTATAGTTTTGCGTCATTGGGGGACCAGATGTCGCGGGAGACTAGCTCTGGTAAAGAAAACGACGGTAGCACTTTTTGCGGCCCGTTCTCCAGCATTTTGCCCCTTGTCGGGATATATGTCCGGGTTTGGATGAATTCCGCCATGTATCACTGCTACAACAACCAGGGAATACGAATCAGGACTGAGCACGAAGTTGGCGAGGAGCAGATTGCGTCATGGCCACCCCAACAGGGGTTTGTGAGCAGCAGTCTCGTCTCTCAAGGCAGCACCTGCCACACTGCCACACTACCACTCCTCCCTCCAAGATACCTCCGAGATAGGCTGAACGGCTGAGAACATTCGCGCTTAGAATTGCTCCTAATAAGAAAGGCATAAAGGCACTCGTCTAGAAAGGGGCACGCTGATGATGCCTCGAAGAAACTTACCCCACGCATCAGTGGATGCGCACCTTAGCCTCGGCATTCGTTTTGCTCTACGTTGCGTTACTCTGTGTCTTTTACACACGCTTGTGTGATATGGCGTGACGGCTCTTTCGCGATCGCCAGCGCCGTTGACGCGACTAGATCCATGCGGCAAGGCCTACTTTTAGGCTATCAGCGCCTTACTTACACTTGCAATATCTTCTAATTGATTGACTATTTGTGCCAAGCTGATTATACAAACGTCATTGACCATCACATCTCTCCTAGACAGACTTGGCGCTTGGGCAGGCACAATTCGGGACAGGAACCGAAGAAGACCGGCGCCAAGAACGCTGGAAAGCTGTTATCTAGGCCCGGGCAAAGCGAGAAATTGCCTCTTTTGAGTGAGGGCTGTGTCTAGAACAGGGACAGCCATGACGACCATGTTGCAAGTATTTGGAAGCTAGTTCTTTCAACGATCACGACAAGAAGGCTAGAATGTCATGATTCGCTTCAACGAAAGCACAGACTACCATTGGCCACACTCTTGACCGAAGCCGACGTCGTGGAGGGTGGAAGTTGCACGGTGATCTGCATGTGTGACTTGGATGAGGGGTAGACTATGCAATGATGCGAACTGTCTGCTTCTTTGCTAACTCTAACGCTACGGTTCGCGATGCGATTAGGAAAGTGTATATATATACATATATATATATACATATGTATTCTCGTACGAGAAATTATACACCAAGACAACAGACTGCATCTGATTGACTATTCCAACATAAACGCTAATTCTCAATCCGAGAGACTTGGTCAGCACGATACCCTTCATTCTATCCCTCTTTTTTATTTTGTTTTTACTCGACCTCTGCCTTCTCGCTCGCCTTCTTTTTGGCGTCATGGCCCCATCCGCTGTCGAGGCCAACGAGACCATCGTTGTGCCCAAGACGGTCAAGAGCACACACCGCGAGCCCCTGCGGCAATCGGGCGCTCTGGACGACCAGACCTTCTTTGATGTGACGCCTACCATTGGTCGCGAGTTTCCGACGGCCAACTTGGTCGAGTGGCTCGATTCGCCCAATTCGGACGCGTTGCTAAGGGACCTTGCCATTACCAGTAAGAGAAGAGAGGAGATAGAAGAGAGAAGGAATGAGAGGAAGTGCGCTACAAGAAACCAGTCACTAACCCAACCTGTCAAGTCTCGGAGCGAGGCGTCGTCTTCTTCCGCAAGCAGGACAACCTGACCAACGAGCTGCAGAAGAAGCTGATCCTTCGCCTCGGCGAGCTGACTGGCCGCCCGGCCTCATCGTCATTGCACATTCACCCGGTCATCAACTCGGAGCGCGAGCTCGGCGGCAGCGACCCCGAGATCAGCACCATCAGCTCTGTTCAGCAGAAGAAGCTCTACGACTACCAGCGCCTGGACGCCCGCTCGCGCGTCAGCCCCAAGAAGCAGAACCGTGGCCAATGGCATAGTGACATTGCCTTTGAGCCCGTGCCTGCCGACTATACGTCGCTACGGCTCGTGCAGCTGCCAAAGACTGGCGGTGGTGAGCATCTCTGTTCCCCCCCCCTCTTCTTCCTTCTCACTCGCTAACAACTCCAGACACCCTCTGGGCCTCGGGATACGACATCTATGACTCCATCAGCAAGCCGTACCAGCAGTTCCTCGAGTCGCTGACGGTCACCTTCAGCAACCCTGGCTTCAAGGACATTGCCAACCACGCCGGCTTCAAGCTCTATGACAAGGCGCGTGGCTCGCCCGAGAATGTCGGCGACGACCTCACTGCCGTGCACCCGCTGGTGCGCACCAATCCGGTGACAGGCTGGAAGAGCATCTTCCCCGTCGGCGGTCACGTGTCCCACATCAACGATGTGACCAAGGAGGAGAGCACTCATCTGCTGGAATGGTTCCTCGATCTGGTGCACAAGAATCACGACCTCCAGGTTCGTTTCAAGTGGCAGAATGAGAATGACATAGGTGAGTTTCTGCTTCTCTCTTATCTTTTCCTGCTCTTCATCCTAACAAAACAGCTATATGGGACAACCGGAGCGTGTTCCACACGGCGACATATGACTACGCCGGCCAGGGCGACCGGTTCGGTAACCGCACCGTGGGCATCGGCGAGCGGCCCTATCTCGACCCGCAGAGCAAGTCACGGCGCGAGGATCTCAACCTAAGCTGGGAGCTGTAGACGCTTGCACTTGGGCAAATGGGCTGCCTTGTTGGTGCTATTGAAATTTGTGGTATCGACATGCAGAGCCTGACCTTGTACTCTTATTTCTTCGGCCAATGATAATGACAAAACATGTCAAAAGTATGCAAGGAAAAAGTCAACCTCGAAAACTAGTGTCGCAAAAGCACTGTGCTTCGGTAGAAATATAAGTTAAAACACTACATAGACTTCTACGTACGGCCATAGATACTGGAAAGCACGGGATCCCGTCCGCTCTCCCCTAGTTAAACCAGTAATCGGCGGAT
>JRUC01000384.1:0-22614 GCA_000806385.1 Leptographium procerum
GTGTTGACTACCGCTGCGTGCTACTGCGTTGCGAACCAGGCTGCTACCGGTTTTTTTAGTTTGTTGCAGGGGGGGGAACCGAATCGCACGGAAAGATCGTGAGGACAAGAGGAGACCGAGAATGCGAAGCTGAGCAGGGTGAGATACAAAGACAAGCGATGGCAAAATATAAACGACAAAACGGAAGAGCGGGAAAGGGGGACTATTTCTGGAATAAAATAAATAATAAAATAAAAAGGGAAGGGAACGGGAAGGCGGTCTTATGAAGCTGCTGCGCCTTGCATCTGCCTGCTTAGGCTGTTTTTTCCCAGCTGCCGGCATGGGCGTTTGACACGAAACACTTGCGCCGAAAAAGGGACCAGAGAGTACGGAAAATAAGGTCGGGTGATCTGATTGGACGGGCCAGCTGCACAGCACCAGTCTTGGTCTGTGCACCTGTGTAGTCATCACCTTCTAGCGTCTCAAGGCTGAACAGGCGGCAACGGGCCAGTTAATCAGGCCATGCCAAATTGGCCAAATTGGCCAAATGGGCCGAAAAACTGCCTAAAATGTCATTTCAATAATATCTTTTTGACTTCCAGACGTGCCCCTTGTCGCCCTCTCTCCCTCCCTCTCTCTCCTTCGCATCCCGTCTTCTTTTCTCTTTTGTCCCCAAAAGGAAGAGCTCGGCCATGGACGCCAAAGACCGTTTCATGCTCCTCCTGGAGTATATCCTGACGCCGTCAGCGCCCGTCTTCTTCATTGGTATCGCCATCGTTGTCCTCGTCCCCGTCTTCTTGCACTTTTACCTCTCTGGGTCTGTCGAATACATCACCCTCCCGTCGGTGGTCCTCGTCGGCCCGGCGGGTGCCGGCAAGACTTCTCTCGTCACCCTCTTCGAGCGCCGCGACAAGCCCGCTGCCGCCCACACCTCTCAGGTCCCCAACACTGTCGAGCTGGCCGTCTCCGAAGATGGCGCCTCCAGCTTCCGCGAGGACCTCGATGCGTCTGGCTCCACGGCAAAGAAGTTCCTGCTCGTCGACACACCCGGCCACGGCAAGCTCCGCTCCTCCACGCTGGCCATGCTCACCGACCCCACAAGCGCAAAGGCCAAGATCAGGGCCGTCGTCTTCATGGTGGACGCCGGCGCGCTAGCCGACCAGGAGGAGCTGGCCGCTACTGCCGCCTACCTCTACGATGTCCTGCTAGAGCTGCAGAAGCGGACCGGCAGCGGCAGCACGTCCAAGGCCCTTCCGGCAATTCCTGTGCTGATCGCGTCCAACAAGGCCGACCTTTTTACGGCACTGCCGGCACCGCTGGTGAAGAGCAATCTCGAGGCCGAGCTCGGCCGCATACGCGTCACCAAGAAGAAGAGCCTGCTGGACAGCAGCGTAGGCGCCGACGAGGTGGACGCGGCAGCTGAGACCGACGACTGGCTGGGCGAGTACGGCTCGAGCAAGTTCACCTTTGCGCAGATGCTCGCGTTCGACATCGAGATTGATGTTGTGGGAGGCAATATCATCGGGGACGGGCCAGGAGTGGACAAATGGTGGGCCTGGATTGCACGTCAGATTTGAAAGGCAACGCGGCTATCTCCTGGACCGTCTCCTGTCCACTGCAGAGTGCAAATAAGATACCACCCAAGATCCAAACCCACTAATCACTACTAGCCTATATGTTGAATATCAATACAAAAAAAAAAAAAAGGTCATGACTTGTCTGGACCAGCATTTGCGAGTCCTTCGCTATCTATCCACAAACGCCCCTAATTCTTCAGCTTCTTCATCACATGCGTCAGCAGGTCCACCTTAGTGACCACAGCCACGGGCTTGGCCGTTCTGGCGTCGCCGCTGCGCTCCGTCACCACGGCTGAGCTGTTCCACTCCAGGAACTTGCTGAGGACCGTTAGCGGCGTATCCATGGTGATCTCGACAAACTTCTGCCGCCGCCCCTTTGGCGATTTCGCGACATCCCTGGGGTCAGTCACGACCTCGTTTATGCGGCCAAAATCAAACATTGCGTCGCTGACTGGGCTGGTGGGCTGCAGCCGGCCGTGCGAGCTGTATGACAGCAGGTTGCCCAAGGTAACGAGCCCAACCAGCTTGCCGCCCGTGGGCGACAGCACCGGCAGCTGGTCAAATCCCTTGTCACGCAGGGTCTCGATGGCGTCTTTGCAGGAGCTGTCGGAGAGCACCGAGGTCACCGGCTTCAGGCGCAACGCCCTCACGGTATCGCTTCCGTAAGGACTTTCTGGCTGCTTCTTGCTCTGCTCTTGCTCCTGCTCCTGCTCCTGCTTCTCCTGCTCCTGCTGCCCGGCCGCTTTCCCTGTTTCGCCTGGCACTGCCGACAGAAGGTCGTTTGCCGCCAGCCAGTCGTCGTCTGCAAACTTGGACAGGTAGCTGCGGATGCTATCAGGTAGGACGACAACCACCACATCATCAGAAGTGAGCTCCGAATCTTTTGACGCCTTCACCAGCGCGGCGATGGCCGATCCAGAACTTCCACCCACCAGCAGGCCCTCTTCGGCAATCAGGCGGCGGGCGTAGAGGAAGGACTCCTGGTCGTCCGTCTTGTACCACTTGTCCACCAAGCTGCGGTCCAGCACGTCCGGAACGAAATCGTATCCAATGCCTTCGACCTTGTACGGCACGTTGGCCTGTTCTAGGTTGAGGCTCTCTGGCTGGGCGAGGATGCTCCCGAACGGGTCGGCTGCGATCACCTTGACGTCCTTGTTGTGCTTCTTCAAGCCCTTGGCAATGCCAGACACGGTGCCGCCAGTGCCAGCTCCCGCTACAACGGCCGTCACACGGCCCTTGGTCTGCTCCCAGATCTCCTCTGCCGTGCCGTATTCGTGTGCTCGCGGGTTGTCGGCATTGGTGTACTGGTCCAGGATGTGGCTGTTCGGAATCTCCTTCTGCAAGCGCCGCGCCACGCCAATATGCGACTCGGGGCTATCCCAGGCAGCCTGCGTCGGCGTCCGGATGATCGTAGCGCCAAGGGCGCGCAGGACAGACACCTTTTCTGCAGACATCTTCTCCGGCAGGGTGATAATCGTCTTGTAGCCTTTGACAGCGCCGACAAGAGCGAGACCGATTCCGCTTCCCAGAGAGTGGTATGTCAGCATGCGATTTGGCCAAACACAGCAGCAGTAGCACCAGGAACAGAAACATACGTATTTCCACTTGTAGGCTCGATTAGAGTGTCGCCTGGCTTGATGCGGCCGCTCTTCTCGGCCTCTTCAATCATCCGAAGCGCTATCCGGTCCTTCACGCTGCCGCCAGCATTAAACAGCTCGACCTTTGCGTATACCTGGGCCTTAATCCCCAGTGATTGCGGGATTTTGTTCAGCCGGACAAGAGGTGTATGGCCTATTAGCTGGACAACCGACTGGCTGCCAATCAGGCCTGTATCGATGTCCGCCGGCGCCATTTTTCTGATTCTGAGATACTGCAGGAGTGTACTTTGCAGTGATAGTACAGAGAACAGGAATCTTGTAGCTCTGAAAATTTTGGTATCTTTCGAGGTTTGGATTATGAAGAAATCAATGAAATCATTCACACGCCATGGTTGTTTTGCTGGTGGCGTCAGACCCACCAATATGCTCGTATTACTCTAGCACCACATTCAATTCGGTGCGGCAATACACGGCTTTTTAAGGTCTAAGTTGGAAAGCCTTTGGCCCCTCTGACCTTATTTTAAGCTATCTTCTTAGCAAGAAATGTCCAATGACTAAATTCTCCTCTTATCCCGCTCCAGTAATACTGATTCGCCTTAGCCGCGGGTCTTGCGTTTTTGCATATGGAGCGAACAAAGTAGAAGTCGGCAAACACAGTATCACCGAGTCGAATGATTGCAAAAATTTCAAAATTTTAAATTAACGAACTTGCTGCCACACTTTTTGCCATGTACCTCTGCTATGACGGTCGAGCTTTGATAGAACTTGCAGATAGAACTCGGTATTATCCTGGCCGGTTCATTGGGTTGATTGCTTTTTTTGGGGCGGCCTTGATTGATTGTGTAGCTCAGTGGTCGCTGGCAATTGTCTAGCCGAGTGCTGCAATCTTCCTGAATTAGTCGCAGGAAACGGTCACGAAGTGTGCAACGTAGACAGTATCACAACAAGCATCATATGTTTCAGGAGCCTCTGTTATAGTAATGCGGATGACGGACTCTCTTGGGCAGGGCGACAGAACATCTATAGCTGGCGAACTTTGAATGGCGATTTTCATAGAAATATGGCACGTATTAGTACCGCGGCCCAGATCGCATGCCTTTATTGCAAGCTGCAACATAACTTCTTCGAACGGTGGATCTTCAGGTGACAAATTCGAAGCCCTGCTGGGGACTGTATTAGGGACTGGGTCTAAAGAGAACGCTTGAAGTGACGAGATAATATTGCCGGCGTGGTTTGTTTCTCGTTCTCAACTGCTTTTTCGTCCGTTATAATAGGTGACAAAGCGTGAGAAGGAAATGTTCTTGCTAAACTTCCTCTTTTTTAAACGAGAGAATTTTGAAAATCTGATTTCGTCCGTTTTACTTCTAGGGGTGTGAGTGAAGGTGAGGTCGATATCAAATGAGGAAAGCACGACGGAGCAGCTCGGCATAACAGAGCAGCTCGGCATTGTTATGCCTTCCCGTTTGGCGCATTTGTCTACCCAGGGACTTATCACCAGCCCTCTTGCTATCTCAGCTGTCCGTCACCTCTCATTTGAATTACCAACAATACATACTCTCCTTCTTATTCTGCAAACTGCTCCACCTGCCTTCGTTACTGTCACCTGAATTCAGTTTCATTTACCCCAGATCAGCCTCTTAACTCATTCATCTCTCTCCCTCTTTACAGTTCAGCAAACAAAGCAACAATGGCTGGAGGATATGGCATATCGGAGCCCATGTTTTTGATTCTCGTGATATTTTTGGCCATGGGCTGGGTTGCTTGTCTCCTCCGGGCCTGGGTTAAAATTGTGATAATCAGAAAAATATCACCAGACGACTATTTAATGCTGTGTGGAATCGTACGTCTGTTTTCCCTTTCCGTCTTGGATCTTGTCCTAACAGTGCTGCCAGCTCTTTTACACTGGGTATGCCGCAGCTGGATTGATAGGCGTTGTCAGGGGGCTTGGCACGTCCAAATATGGGTTGACGCCTTCAGAGGCCTCTGTCGGGCTTCGATCCTGGTGGCTCTGCGAGATACTATACGTCCCGCTGACATTGTCAAGCCGCACGTCAGTCGCCTTGTTTTTGCTCCGCATCGCTGTTCAGAAAGTGCACAGGCGTATCATAATCGGTGCAGTTGCAGCTTTCTGGACTGTGACACTACCACTGCTCCTGACCATGATCTTCCAATGTCATCCCATCTCTTACTTTTGGATGCAACCGTTTCCATGGGCAACTCGCGGCACCTGCCTCGACCCCCGGATTACCTTCTTGGTCTCTGTTCTTCACTCGGGTATCAGCGCTTGCTGTGATTGGACGTTAGGCTTTATGCCGATTGTTATGTTGTGGAAAGTTCAATTGAACACGAAGACTAAGTTGACATTATTCACAATATTGAGCATGGGGTTTTTGTAAGACCCTCTCTCTTTTTCCATCGCCAGCCAGGCATGGTTTTGAGTACTGACGATTTTCTCTACAGTGCCGGTATCGCCCTAATTGTTCGCATCACCTACGTTCACCCATTTAATATCTCGACAGGCTTTTTATACGAGTCAATGTATGCTGTCTTCGCCACTTACTACCGCACAGTGACAGCACCAAGGCCAGGTGGAACTGTGCTAACTACTTAACAGGCATGTCGCTGACTGGTCTATCCTCGAGCCGGGACTCTGCATAGTTGCCGGCTGCATTGCTACATATCGCCCCCTTTTTAGTCGTTGCGGCCTAGCAGAACGTGCAAAGCCTTGCTATCGTCCTCCTGTTATTTCAGGTCATCACAGTCCAAATTTACGCGACGTACATGTTGATGTGGACGCTGAGAACGGGATCGGCAACTCCATATACAGATGTCTTCCGCACCATACAAGTATATCTCTTCAGCCAAAGTCTACTCTAGTTTTTGAGAATGAAGGCACAGAGATGATGGATGGTTTTGAAAGAACTATGGAAAATACTGTGGACAGGGTACAGAACAAAGGAGATGACAGGGAACAAAGTGCGACAAAAGTTTCTGATCACGACGGTAATGTGGACAACAGCAGTGACAAAGCAGCTGCACAAGCTTCAGTCCAACCGCCGTCATGGTGTGCCAGCAATGAGTTAAGCCTCTTGCCGTCTGCACGCACCTCTCCGTTTACATCGTCTCCGCAGCTTCAGTTGGCACAGCAAGAGCAACAGCACCAACTGTCACAATGGGAGGGTGCCCATCAGAAGAATGTGGAGCGGTCCTTCATCCCGTCTTCGCCTTCAGCCATTCGACTGGCCTCTCTACTGGCGCCGCCGCCACCATGCCAAATACTTGTCCGAACTGCGACGAAGGTTGAGTATGCTACCACTCCGCCATCTGTTATGACCATGCCATCGATCCCGATGAGCGATCACGGGGCTGCAACGAGCTCAGTGACCACAGATGAGCTTCCCAAGTCTATGACATTCCACGGGATCCGATCTGTTCATAGTTCTGTTTCAGACATGCACAAACAAGTGGAAACTGAATATACGTGAGTTACTACTAGCTTTCTGCTGGCTGTGTCGCTGCATACTGTCTTGATTTGCTAACTGGGTCGATACCTCACACAGCATGATGATTTGAGTATCGTGGAGTTTGTGAAAATAGAAAACAAATGTCATACCAGAAACATCAGATTTCTGTAATTATGCTACAGCCCATTTTCAAGTTTTGTTCTGAATGTAACTAATTTAAACAATTCAAGCACAACTTCCCATTCTATTTCCCCTATACTCGTGAGATTCACTTGTAGTAATCGCGACTTTTAGATAGTCAACATTGATAAATGTGAGAATGTCCAAAGAATGATGTCCGGAGGGCTAAGCCAGGAGACGAAGAGTATTTGGCGACAAGCAGCCTTTTCCTGGTGAATACTTGTCAGATGTTGAAGGTCAACATTCCGTGAAATCATTCTTGTGGCTTGAAGTTGTTTGCCCGGCCTGCCTTTATAATGCCTCTGAAAATCTACAGCTGTTTACCGATAGGTTTTTTAGGCTATGTCGCTCTGGACGAAAATGGCAACTTCCTAGAAAAAAGCCTCTAGATGTAAGTTCCTGAATGTTCAAGTCTTTTGTCAGCCAATTCTAGACTGCTCGTATAAACGTATAAGAGCATTACTTTACATCGGCTTTCGCCTTTTTTCACAGTGTCGATCAGCATTATTACCTGAATGGCATGCCTCACACAGAGAAGACATAAAATGGCTGGTAATACTTGGTGATACTCCTAGCGTGTCAATATACCCGACTAAGAGGAGTTACAGTCGAAGAAAACTTGAGGTAGCCAAGCAAAGCAACTACTTTGCCCGGACCTCCCCAGCTATGGCATTGCAAACCGCCACCTTGGCCCCAGCTTCCAAGAGAACATGAATCCATAGGCGCTGAGTGTCACTGAGACGGTCGTTCGCGCTTTTCACTTCTGAAAACAAGATCTCTGGAGGTTCCAGCCTCCAGAGCAACAAGTCCGGTAGTCCACCTGTTCTCTGACGATACTCCTCAGTAAGCACCTTGCACACTGCTGCAAGGGCATTGCCGTTGAAGCAGCGGGCCACCTCTGCCACATCTTCCAACGGAAAATCCCAATTGAGACCGATAACACAAGGTCGCCTCTCGATCTGAGAAGCATGGATGCTTCGCACAATCTCTTCCGCTCCACCATTCGAAATCTCAACAAGGCGCTGATTGACTTCAGAAGCCCTAGCAGCGTAATATCCATCGGTGAAGAGGTCAAGTGGGCACGTCTGATACGCTGTTTGAAAGACGTTCGGAACGTATAGAAAGAGGATGTCGAAGAAAAGGTAGGCGTACAATGTTCGTATAACTCCTCCTTCCGAGTGAAGGCCGTTCCATCCCTGCTTTCGGTAGTGGTTAAGACACATATTCTCAACGCTGCACTCCAGACCCTCCCCTGACTCATCTAGCCAAATGGTTTTTCTACTCCCACTTTGGTTGGCATCTCCTGCTATTCCGGCTTTAGGCTTAATCTGGATTCCTTCAAAGGCGTGCTGTTCTGGGGCAAGCAGTTGCAAGTGCCTGAAATCATGTTGAAGACGGCGAGGTATTCTAAGACGCATTTCAAGCTTTACAAGGCGCTTTCGCAAATCATGGTGGTAGATGAGGTGACAGTTGGGATCTTGGAGGGCTTGTTCGCAAGTTACTACTGCCTTTCGATACCAGCGCGTCTTGTTTTCTTGGGGATTTCTTGTGTCGTCACCAGAAAGCGCAGTGCTCATATATAGCTCCTCGATAAGGGCCCGGCGTTGGTACCAAGCGCCGCGACGCGCGGTGTGGTACAACCGTTGATGAAGCAGTTCTGTGAGCAGAGCGTGCTCTTGGCTATACCTGTGAAGGCGACCGAGAGCGTATGCTGCTTTGTGTGCAACTCGAGTGAGCACGTGTGCTGCGCCAAACCTTCTGTGGTAACCGCCGTCCTGCAGCTGCTCAGGTTGGCTTGCGCAATTTTGTCCGTCAATCAGACGCCTCCAGCGATCAGATATTCGGTCGAAACAGAGAACAACTTCGCCGAACGTGTCCGCGGTAGGGGATTTGCCAGAGTCCAACATGTTGTCGATTTTGAATTCTAGCTGCAATGCTTCTTCAAAGTCGAGCAACTGCCGTCGTGACTCAAAAATGTTGCTTGTCCTCGAGACCGCGTATTCGACAAAATTTCGTTTTGACATTTTGGCCAAGATGATGGTCGTCAGTGACTTTTCTGTCCACTCCCACGTCCTGTAATAAACCAAGTGCACGCGTTCGAACAGCTGAAAAGTAACAGACGACACACGCACACACGGCCCGGTGATGCCTTTGACTTTCGAGAAAAGGCGTCTCTCAAGGGTCGACATGTCGTTTTCTGGTGTTTTGGCCTGCTTTGTTTTTCTGCCACCTTCATGCTTTGGGCCCTGCAGGTTATAACAGTTCCGTGGGTCTATAAATGCTAAAGCCGATTGCTTTATGCTCATATCAATCAATGCTGTCTGGAGCTTGGCTTTCGTCGTTCCCTGAATTTTCAATTCCTTGGCGACCGCTTTTAGCTCCTCTAGAGAAAGTAGGGATGCCGCTTCGTTGACAGTTGCCACGAAATCTTCAGATGCCTCCAGAAATACGAATGTGCTGTTCTCGCGTATCGCACAACTTTGTGAGGCGGAGCCACCATCAGCCGACTGCAACTTTTCTGTATTCGAGACTTCATGGGGGGAAAGCCATCTCTGCTTTTTCAAAGACGACATCGCCGCACCCATATCTGAAACATTCATGTGATATCGAATATTTTGGGCCCTGTGCCAAACACACTGCTTCCGCAGAAAGAGTCTAACGTATCTTTGAAACCGTGAGCTTCTTGCAAATCTCCAATCGGCATACGGCAAGTATTACTAACACGTATTGGGCTTCGTAATCTAAGTCACGCCAGGCTGCGAAAATAGCCATTTCTTCATCAGAGAAGAGGTGGGACTCTTGCTCCAAAACTGTGTCGAGAGCCAGGTTAAAGGCGTCGACATAGATCGAGCTTCGGTATACCGGCGACAGCTCGCTACTGTTGGGGTCTGGATTCTCCTCCGAATGTGGCGTATCATGGACCATATGCATATTCAAGTCGAGAAACTCGCCCGCAACAATGCCGAAATCTCCGTATTCTCTCTCGCCCACGTCCCTGTTCGAAGCTACAACATCGCGGTGACTTTGGCCTCCATCGCCACATCCAGCCACCTTTTGCTTTTTTGAGGGCCTTTCTTCAGTTGGGCTGTTTTCAGAGGCGTCATGAGCAGAAGAGCAGGAGGTAGATGACATCCGGAGAAAGGCATCCATTACTACAGCCAGAACGGACAACTCGCACCGGAAATGAATGTGTTTAAAAATCGAACACAGCGGGGTGACGCGATCTGTGAACTTGAGGAACACGTGGTCACATGATGAATATCTATTGTGGGGCATAGGAGGCGCAATTTTTAGCCACGCTACGGAGACAGCGAACGCCATAGTATTAATGCTCGCTTTGGAGACTCAAACCTGAACTGTGTGAGCTACCAGCAATGTTTGGAGACATCGAAGGGTCAATGCGACCCATCGAATTTATGGCTGATTCTATCGAGGGAAGGGAGGGACCGATGGCAGACGGACTAGTCGAGCCTACGCCTGTGAGTGATGGCTTCTTTGCTGTCTACTACCTTAATTCTAACTACATTTATTGGTGGTAGCCACCGGCCGTCCAGCTCACCACCCAGAACACCGTGGCATCGCCACGTCCTCCGCGCGTGGGAACACCGGCTAGACACATGCCGGGATCAGCAGCGAACGGCGAGCGTAATGAGACAGGAAGTCGCGCGGCATCTGTCCATCCAGAAACCGCTTTCGCGATACCCAATGAAGCCCCGCCAAATGGTGCACCGGTCCGCCAATACATCAACACGAAGTTGACGGGGCCTCTGTTGGAGGGTATGAAGATGATTGCAAGGGAGCAGTGAGTTCAACCCTACCGTGTCATGGCCTACGTTCGCCTTGTTTGGCTCGCGACTTTACGTGGTAGTCTCTTTGCGTAGCTGACCCATGGTATCATGACATACAGACCACAGGATCCCTTACGCGTACTTGGCGAATACCTATTACAAAGATCGAGAGAGTTGGAGGGAACGAAATAATGTCCGAAAAGATGGGAGAATACTGCAGCAAGCATGGTAGCATATCGGCAAAAAGTTCAAAAGATACCCAGTCACCGTATCGCGTCTAGTGGCAACTGGACAAGATCACAGAATTGCTCACAATAGCTGTAGCATTCAAATCAAAGTCCGATTTTATCGGGCACGACGTATACGGCCGACAACCGAGACAAAAATACCCGAAGAGTTAATCTATTTTCTTTCCTTATGTGGGACTTGCATGCTCGGTACAAATGGCCGTCTGAACTGAATGAACCCAACGTTCCCGTAACGCCACGACAAGCTCAAGCCATTTTTCGCCATCCAATACAACCTTCCGACAACAACCGTTTATGCGACGATCGTGCTGGCCGTCGCGCTCTCGTATCTCCAGGTAGGGGGGAGGACGCCAACGGTCTTGTAGTAGCGGGCCAGACGGTGGATCCGCGACTCGATCAGAATGAGGCGGAACTTGGAGTCCTTGTCCTTGCGGTTGCGCTCCAGGTGCTTGCGGACAGCGACAGCCTTTGGATCGTTAGCAGCGAATCTCTTGCAACGAAGACGAGCGAGGAGCTCCAAAAAAAAAATCAATCACAGACCTTCTTGATGAGCATGTACAGATCCTCCGGAATATCGGGGGCCAGGCCTGTACCATCACTCTGTCAGTCTGTGACCAACTAGAGGCATAAAGTTGAATTGCAGCAGGTCGGAAGAAAATCGTGAACAAAACACAACAGCCCGACTTCTTGTTATAAAGCACAGGCCGCTGTCCGTTTCGATTCCTTGATCCCTTTTGCTCTTCGTTCTGATAATTGCGATTTCATTTTCAAGTTTGTCAATCCATACCGTTGGACTTCAGGATGCGAAGAATTCTGTTGCCTGCGAACTGTTAGCAAGAACATACGGGCTGCAATGTCACAGTTTCGCCGGGGGATTCTGCATACCAGTGACAATCTTGACCTGTGCAATGCCGTGGGAGTCCCGAAGAACAACACCGATCTGGGACGGCGTAGCGCCCTTCTTCGCGAGCTTGCAAATCTGCTCAACGACCTGGTCGGGAGTCGTCTTCAGCCATGACGGGGCGGTGCGAGAGTAGGGCACTGCCGAGGAGGAGATACCCTTTCCGTTGCTGTGAAGGCGACCCATTTTGAATGTCTAGAGAATTTGGCGAATAATTCTTGGTGTGAGGGCGCGATGTTGTCGAAACTTGTTGCCGAAAAGATGGTCGAAAAGAAACATCAATCTAAAGCAATTAGGAAGAAAAAAATAACCGCACAATTTGTCCCCCTCCAGATTAGGGCCAAGCCGATCCATTAGCTAAAAGCGGAACATCCAGATATTCCGGATTGGTTTATCCGAAAACTCCTGGCATAGCTCCGAGTAGAAATTTAGTAAAACTAGCTTCGTTTTCGGTTTCTCTCTTCTTTCCTTATTTGCAGGACTATCTTTCTCTATTGTCTATAGTGACAACTGTATGGTAAGGTACATATCTCCCTCCTTCCCCTTTCCTTGTATCGATGGATTACATGATGATCACAACCTTTTACTATTTTTTTCTGGTACCTCTTATGTTAGGGTTCTTTGAACCCAATGAATGAAACGGACTTCTGACATTCCTTCTTGCTCTACTTCAATTGTCACTACTGCTCGAGTATTCCCACTTGCTAACATGGCACTTCAATAGTATCTTATTATAACTGCTGTATCAGGCCGGCAGTCATTCGGAGCGGAAAGCGAAGGTTATGAGAAAAAAAGCAACAAAATCGGAGTACCATGAAACAAAAACAGATAAACAGGTATTGGACAATGCGTAAAATAAAAACATAAATAAAAATGAAAAATACTAGTTTATTTCACATCATATTCCGTACACTATGACTTGTTCCCAAACCAATATGGATATTTTCAAACTATGCTATTGCCCCGAAACTCGAGTATGAACGTCCCTCACTGCATTCGACGAGGCGGTATGCTCTTGTGTATCCGCTGTATTACTTGTATTCCAAGTCGCCAAAACAAACGATGGGCTCAGTTGAGTTGTAGAAGCGCCTTGACAGAGCAACCTAGCTTCTTACCATGCATCTACCTCATAGTTTTCCTAGGAGATTATTAGTACCATTATCTGATTGCCAGATGCTTCGACTCTATGCTCACCTCGGGGAAGTATGTAGCGACGACCGTTCTGTCTGAGAACTTTCTGCCAGCCAAGGCCTTGAGCGCCTTTGTGGCTGAATCCCTACTGTCAAACTTGACGTAAATCTTCCCAACACCAGGTGATTGCCTGCTTCCACTGGCCGGCCTGGGCACCTTGAGGCTCAAGATGGAGCCAAATTTGGCACATTCGTCCGTCACATCCTCACAAATATCTGGACGGTGGTTAGCTATGCTACTGCAATATGTATTAGATAATGAAGATTCGGCCAGTTTTTACCCTCGTAGTCGTCGTTGTTCACAAGCTCCTCAGCAGTAACCATGTTGAGCAACTGGATGACGCGGCTGACGTCTGACGCTTCTTGAGATATGGTGCCTGCAAGCAGGGACATGGCATTCACACCCATTTCAACGCTAGTAACTTGCGTGATGCCGATGCTTGCTTTCTTCACTTTTAGCTTTCTGTCCCCGAGGTCCATTCCGTTCAAGCCCTGGATGGCAACGTCTGTGGATTGCGGTTCGGTATATTCGCAGAATGCAATACCCTGGACATATTAGCGAGCGTGTCCTCTGTCTTTTATTTTATTTTAATGAGAGACAACTTACCCGTGACTCCTCAGTACTCCTATCTTTCACCAAGATGAAAGCTCTGAGCTCGCCAAAAGAAACCAACAACTCAGTCACCTGCTCATCAGAAAGATAAGAAGGTATGTTAGTGATAGCGATCTTGAATGGCGTGTCAATGACAACGTTCGACACAACGCCCGGCTGGTAAACGCTGTAGTCCACTACAGCAGGGACAATGTAGTCTTTCGGTCTCTGGATAGAAAGCCCGCCGTGGCTACTGCCGTCGGCATCCTCAGCTTCCATAGATATGCCATCTAGTGCCAGAGCCACCGTTGCATCGATCGGCTCTTTGAACTCCACCATGGCGAAGGTGCTATCTGACGAGATTTGGGATGAGATGCAGGGATCCGAATCATCGACAACGTTGAGGCCATTAAGCTGCAAATTGAAGAAAGATTTCAAAGCCTCATCCGTAATTGATGGTGGGAGGTTTGAAACAATGAGCCGCTTCGATTGGCGGGAGTTTGATGGCTTTAGCACAGAGGTAGTAGCCTGCATTGTTGTTGGCTGGGATATGAAAGCTGCAATCTTGGTAGGATCTGCGGTCTGCTGCCGGGGAGCGCCAGGTAGGGGAAACATCCCCGATAGTTTCGCTTGCTCGGCGGTGACGTTCTCGTATCCTGGGGGCTTAATATCCCATTGCGTGAGGCGACGCTTCCGATCGAGGACAGACGTCACATCAGTGAGGTCTGGGGTAGCGCCTCTCTTCTTTGGAGGCGGCGAGGGACTCCGCCTCCGATCGCGATCTCGGTCAACATCTCTCTCTCGCTCCCTGCGGCCACCGCGAGGGCGAGAGTCGGGTGCGTCGCGCTGTGATAGCCGATCATCATCTCGTCGCGGCTCTCGTCTGCTGCCACGGTCGCGCTCCCGTTCTCTGTCGCGATCCCAAGGTTCACGGTCACGTCTGTCTCTGCCAGAATAGCGGTCCTCCCGCTCTCTGTCTCGGTGGCTGCGAGAGGAAGAGTAGCTGTCGGCTTCTGCATCGCGGCGCGAACCTCTCCCTCCCCTGTAGTCTGCAGGCGAACGTGATCGCCTTCGGTTGCGGTCGCCTCGGTCACGGTCGCCTCGGTCACCACGGTCACCACGGTCGCCGCGATCTGTCCTGGACAGCTATGGAAAGCTGCATCAGTAAGTCGATGGATAAAAGTGTTCAGATTGTCTCGTACCTGGTGGCTCCGGGAGCTTTGTCGTCCTCCATCTGTTTTTCCGTAATCAGAACTAGAGTCCCTAAAACATGTGATAGGTTACCTGTAAACTAACCTCTGGAGTAATTATCACCGTCCATTTTAACTGCCAGCCGATCGATTTGCTTGGGCTATGTGTTGTTTTGGTATGGAAACTCGTGCTACAAGTCGCACGTTGTTATGGTTTTGGGTGAGGCCTGGAATTTTTTTATTATGTATGCTTCAGGCTAGCCTATTATGGTCTAGAACGTGCATTGGGACCGCCCCTTACGAGAAGCTCAGCTTTCGCCTATTTTTCATAGTATGTACTCCGTACTCCGTACTCCGTAATGAATGAGCCTCCAACAAACAAACCCTCAGAACGTTTTTGCTTATCGCGATGATGGGAAAATCAGTTACGAAATGGCGGAAAATACCGGTCAGCTTGGAAGAGCTATGCATTGATACAACTTTACGTTGTGGGCAGTCATTCCGTTGGAGAATGGTCGATGATGAGTGGTGAGTGCAGTTCCCTTTTTTCAAGCGACTTCGTAGCTTACAAAAACAGGCACTGTTCTCTGCATGGCCGCATTATCTCATTAAAACAAGATTCCAAGCATCTGCTTTTTCGAGCCACCTGGCCAGATGTGCATGGCACTACAGACCCGCGGAGTAGCATAAAAGTGGACGATACTGAGGAATTCCTAAGGAGCTACTTCAACCTCCAGCTCAACCTCAGCACTCTTTATGAGAGATGGTCAAAGGATGATGCTAACTTTCGGCAAAAAGCGCCGCGTTTCAACGGTGTCCGTATTCTCAACCAAGATGCCTGGGAGACTCTTGTGTGCTTTATCTGTAGCAGCAACAATAATATCTCCAGGATTTCGCAGATGGCACAGAAGCTCTGCTTGTACTATGGACAATTCTTAGGTAGTATCGGCGGAGAGAAATTCTACGACTTCCCAAGCCCAGCGGCTTTGGCAACCCCCGAAGTCGAGAAGCGCCTGAGAGACCTTGGCTTTGGCTATAGGGCAAAATATATTGCAGCAACAGCCAAGCTCATCCATACAGAGAAGTCGCCGAGCTGGCTAACTGGGCTGCGAAATGTGGACTGCCCCCAATGGCCAAATACGGAGATAACCGTCAACAAAAGCGCTTCGTACAAAGACGCCCACGATAGCCTTCTCCTTCTTAGTGGAGTTGGGCCGAAGGTTGCCGATTGTGTGTGCTTGATGGGGCTGGGATGGGGCGAAGCTGTTCCCGTGGATACTCACGTGTGGCAGATTGCGACGCGTGACTACAAGTTCAAAGTCGCCAAATCCAAGACTTTATCCTTGGTGATGTATCGTGATATCGGAGATTTCTTCAGGGGAATTTGGGGCAAGCATGCAGGCTGGGCACAGTCGGTCCTCTTCACAGCAAATCTGAGGGCATTTTCAGATCGCCTCGATGCATTGCCAGTTGAAGGGCGCGCCACGGAACCAAGTGCTATGAAAGGCAGAAAAAGAAAGCTGGAGGTGCCTTCAGAGGAAGTTGACATACAACCAGGCGTATCTGTAACTGCCAAAAGTAGGAGCGATAAACGCTCGCACACATAGAGATAACGAAAATGTTGATCAACAGCACTGCTGAAAAACGCCTGACAGGCGATGGCTTAGCTTAAAGGGCACGTGATAACATTACATAATCTTTTTTTTTAGTACTTCAAAGTAAGATTATCTCTGTCCTGGCAAATTTTTGAGGGACTTGCGACGCTACAAACAAAGCTGAGTCTGCCATCCTTCGCGACCTTTCCCTGACAGGCTGCACCGATAAAATGATGCCAGGCTAAGTAAGATGTCGGATTTCGATTTCGAACAGATCCAGAAGCTGCAGCAGCAGCGTAATGCTACTGCTGCAGTGAAGAAAGGGGCGCGTTCATTGGACTCCAGTCAGCGCGCCAACGACTCAACCAAGGCAAAGCTGGACGACGTCTTTGACACCGATCTTTATGACCGCAATGGCGACGACAAGTTTGCAGGATATCTTCGAAGTCTTCCCGCCAATGATATGGACGATGAGGAGACGGAAGGAGTCGATACCTCAAGGCGTCTTGTGGGCCAGTATACCGCGACACGCGCCCAAATAGATGAGTTCGCTCAAGGCAGCGGCGTGGAAGAAGACGATATTCTCGCGGGCAAGGGCGAGCGAGGCAACCGGATCACGGACCGGGAGACCGAATACCAAAAACGGCGATTCGACCGTGTCCTGACACCTACTCGCGTGGACCCCTTTGCTGCGAATCGCCAGGCCGGCGCTGCCACCGAAGGCGAAAGCTACCGGGATGTCATGGAACGGAGGGAGATTGAGAGAGAGGAGGAGCGTGTCCGCCGAGCCATCGAGACTAAGAGAAAAACTGAAGGAGATGACGTGGATGCCAACAACCACCAGGCGAGCCTTCAGTATGTCGACAAGGAAAACGAAGACGCCGGGCCAACAGACGGCGCAGCTGGGCGGAAGCGCAAGAAGAGATGGGACGTGGCTGCTCCGGAGGCTGTTGAGGATAGTGCGCAGCCTGAAGGCAAGAAACGATCGCGATGGGATCAAACTCCTGCACTGGCTGCGCCGGGTGGCGAAGTGCCCAAGAAGCGATCACGGTGGGATCAGGCTCCATCCGCAACACCAGTTGGCAACCAAGGCCTTGTTACTCCCATGCATCCATCACAGCAAGTTTCGGTCACGGCTGCCGTCGGTTTTGGAAACGATCTGTCCATGCGCAACGCTCCTATTAGTGATGAAGAGCTCGACATGATGCTTCCGGGACCGGAAGATGGCTACAAAATTCTTGAGCCTCCGCCCGGCTATGCACCTATCCGTGCCCCATCGCACAAGCTGCAGCAAACACCGGCGCCGGCTACTGGATTTGTGATGCAAGATCCCGACAGCGGACGGATGGCCGGCCAGCCAATGGCAAAGGCGATACCCGGCATGTGGGACTTGCAGTTCTTGAAACCGGAAGATGTTACTTACTTCGGCAAGCTTTCTGACGGGGCTGATGAGGACAGCCTCAGTGTGGAGGAACTGAAGGAGAGGAAGATCATGAGACTGCTTCTCAAAGTGAAGAACGGAACCCCGCCGATGCGGAAGACGGCCCTTCGTCAACTGACGGACAATGCACGAAACTTTGGTGCTGGCCCCTTGTTCAACCAGATTCTGCCTCTCCTCATGGAGAAGAGTCTGGAGGATCAGGAGCGACATTTGCTCGTCAAAGTGATAGATCGGATCCTCTACAAGCTGGATGACATGGTTCGGCCTTTTGTGCACAAAATTCTCGTTGTCATTGAGCCTCTCCTTATCGACCAAGACTATTATGCTCGAGTCGAAGGTAGTGAGATCATCTCCAACCTCAGCAAAGCGGCAGGTCTGGCAACCATGATCAGTACGATGAGACCGGATATCGATCATGTCGATGAGTATGTGCGGAACACGACTGCACGGGCGTTTGCTGTTGTTGCATCTGCCCTTGGCATCCCCGCACTCCTGCCTTTCCTCCAGGCCGTTTGCCGAAGCAAGAAATCATGGCAAGCGCGCCATACTGGCGTGAAAATTGTGCAGCAGATTCCCATTCTCATGGGCTGTGCCATCCTGCCGTACCTCAAGCGCCTTGTCGATTGCATTGCGCCATGTCTGAACGACGAGCAGACCAAAGTCAGAACTGTCACCAGCTTAGCCATCGCTGCGCTGGCCGAGGCCTCGAACCCGTACGGTATCGAGAGCTTTGACGACATCCTCAATCCCCTGTGGACGGGCGCCCGCAAGCAGAGGGGCAAGGGTCTTGCAGGGTTTTTGAAGGCTGTCGGCTACATCATACCGCTCATGGACGAGGAGTACGCCAACTACTACACTAGCCAGATCATGGAGATCTTGCTGCGCGAATTTTCATCCCCCGATGAAGAGATGAAGAAGGTGGTCCTGAAGGTGGTGTCCCAATGTGCGAGCACGGAGGGAGTCACGGCTGGCTACCTGAAGGAACACGTTCTGGACGAGTTCTTCAAAGGGTTTTGGGTGCGCCGTATGGCCCTGGACAAACGAAACTACCGACAGGTTGTCGAGACGACTGTTGATATCGGCCAGAAGGTCGGCGTCAGCGAGATTCTGGAGAGGATTGTCGTGAACCTGAAGGACGAAAGTGAGGCGTACCGCAAGATGACTGTGGAAACGGTCGAGAAGCTGGTTTCCTCGCTTGGCGCAGCGGACATTGGCGAGCGCCTTGAGGAGAGGCTGGTCGACGGTATTCTGCACGCCTTCCAGGAACAGTCGGTGGAGGACATAGTCATGCTCAATGGCTTCGGGTCCGTCGTCAACGCTCTCGGCACTCGCTGCAAGCCCTACCTGCCACAGATTGTCAGCACCATCCTCTGGCGGCTGAACAACAAGTCGGCAACTGTGCGACAGCAAGCGGCAGACCTGATCTCGCGAATTGCGATGGTGATGAAGCAGTGCGGCGAGGATGCCCTCATGGGAAAGCTGGGCATTGTCCTGTATGAGTATCTGGGCGAGGAGTATCCAGAAGTCCTCGGCTCGATTTTGGGCGCACTTCGATCCATCGTCACCGTTGTGGGCATTAGCCAAATGCAACCTCCGATCAAGGAGCTCCTGCCACGGCTGACACCTATTCTTCGCAACCGGCACGAGAAAGTGCAGGAGAACACGATTGACCTCGTCGGCCGCATTGCTGATCGGGGACCAGAGAGTGTCAATGCGCGGGAGTGGATGCGGATCTGCTTCGAGTTGCTGGACATGTTGAAGGCCCACAAGAAGGGCATTCGTCGGGCTGCCAACAACACCTTTGGCTTCATCGCAAAGGCAATTGGACCCCAAGACGTGCTGGCAACACTCCTCAACAACCTGCGCGTCCAGGAGCGCCAATCTCGCGTCAACACTGCCGTCGCCATTGGCATTGTCGCCGAGACCTGTGCGCCCTTTACCGTTCTCCCGGCGCTCATGAATGAGTACCGCGTCCCGGAGCTGAATGTGCAGAACGGTGTTCTGAAGTCGCTCTCGTTCCTGTTCGAGTACATCGGCGAGATGGCAAAGGACTACGTGTACGCCGTGACGCCACTACTCGAAGATGCGCTGATCGACCGCGACCAGGTCCACCGACAGACGGCAGCATCTGTTGTCAAGCACATTGCGCTGGGCGTCGTCGGCCTTGGCTGCGAGGATGCCATGGTCCACCTGCTCAATCTCCTGTACCCGAATCTGTTTGAGACGAGCCCACACGTCATCGACAGGATTGTCGAGGCGATCGAGGCGATCCGCGTAGCCGTAGGGCCTGGCCTGGTGCTAAACTACGTCTGGGCTGGCCTGTTCCATCCGGCACGGAAGGTGAGGACGATCTACTGGAGGGTCCTGTCGGATTGCTACATTGGGGCTGCCGACTCGATGGTTCCTTACTACCCTGACTTGGAAGAGGAAAGGGTGGACAGGCCTGAGCTGGCCGTGATGCTGTGATAGTTTGCATCTGTCGTCCCTGGAAGGCGTGCGCTTGCACGGTTATCATAATGGCTTTCGTTCTTGTTTTTTTTTTTTTTTCCATCCACCTGTACTCAATATCCCGATTTAACTGGCCCTTTTGTCGTTTTGCTTTGCTTTGCTTTGCTCTGCTTTCTGTTGACGAGGGGCATTAGATAGGGGGGAGAATGTTCTAAAGCGTGTATATATATGGGAAATGCAAGTTATGGAATACATGTTTTTTTACCATTGTGCCGTGCCGTCTGTGTTAGCAATATGTCGAGACAAACTTGTGAGTCTCGCGTCCATCTGGACAGATGGTCCGAGAAAGCAAGCAATGGCTAACACATGTCACAATTGCAGTCGTTCTTGAAGGGTGATAATGCAAATATGCATCGACAAGCTCTTGCTTGCGTAGACTTATCATTGTCCTGCCTAGATACCTAGATAAAAATTGTCTTTGTTGAAAGACTGTTCCCATGCTCATATTTTTGCTGTGCCTCCTCGGGCACACCCAATTTCTCGCTCCCGCAATTACTATTGTTGAACATGCCACGAACCGTAACCCTTCAGCAGGGATAGCTATATGACACCTGGAAGATAAATGCGAGGTATAAACAACATATGAAAGAACAAAAAAAATTGAACAAAAATGAAGAAATGACGATACTTGCAGATGCTTCCTCTATCCGAGAGTGAAGAGCTCGTTAGCAAAAGTCTGAATAAAAAGGGCCATCATGGCCCTCCCTTCTCCTCTTTGTGTAAAAACCGAAGGTATGTTGAAACCGTACGCCTATGCTATCATCATTTCCACCCATGGTCATGAGCATTATAAGTGCCTCCTTTTAAAAAAAACAAAGGCAAAAAAAACTGGCCAGACTCTTTTGAAGTAAGAGGGACGCACGCGCGGGAAAGAAGTTGATTCTTCCCTGCAGGCACCCCCCAGCCGAGGCATGTGCTGTGCTCAGCCCCCTTTTAATGTGTGTTGAATCTGGAGCGCTTAGAACTGAAGCGGCTTTGGCTTCTCCCAGCTGAAGCTCTGGTTGGTGCCAAAATGGCCGTTCTTGGCCGTCTGGAAGTAGATCGGCTTGGCCAGGTCCAGCTCCTTGACAATCACGCCAGGGCGCATGTCAAAGTTGTTGCGGATGATCTCGACTAGCTCGTCAGACGACTTCTCGGACGTGCCGTACGTCTCGACGAACAGCGAGAGCGGCTCGGCCACACCGATGGCGTACGAGAGCTGAACCAGCGCGCGGCGGGCCAAGCCCGCAGCGACCAGCGACTTTGCGATCCAGCGGCCCAGGTAGGCGGCTGACCGATCGACCTTGGAGAAGTCCTTTCCGGAGAAAGCACCGCCACCGTGGGCACCCCAGCCACCGTAGGTGTCGACGATAATCTTGCGGCCGGTCAGGCCGGCATCACCCTGGGGTCCACCGATGATGAACAGGCCAGACGGTTGGATCTAGGATTTCGAACGTCAGCAATTCGGAGCCCGAAGAACTCGGAACTCGGGTCAGGCCAGTCAGGTCAGGGGGATCATTGAACATACGTGGTAGATCGTCTCGTCGTCCAGGTACTGGGCCGGAATGACCTTCTTGATGATCTTCTCCTTGATCTCGGAGCGCAGCTTCTCCGTGGTGATGGCATCGCTGTGCTGGGCCGACACGACGACAGTGTGGACGCGCTGGGGAACGACAGCACCGTTGTCGTGCTTGTACTCAACTGTCACCTGGGTCTTGGTGTCGGGGCGCAGCCACGGCAGAGTGCCGTCGCGGCGGGCGGCAGACATGGCAGCATTGAGGCGATGTGCCAGCAGCAGAGTGAGGGGGAACAGCTCGGGAGTCTCGTCAGTGGCATAGCCAAACATGATGCCCTGGTCACCAGCGCCAAGCTCCTCCAGAGCCTTCTCGTAGTGGAGGCCCTGGGCGATGTCGGGCGACTGCTCCTCGATGGCGACAAGGAGGTTGAGGGTCTTGTAGTCGAAGCCCTTGGCCGAGTCGTCATAGCCAATGTCCTTGACAGCATCACGGACGACCTTCTGGTAGTCCAGGCGGGTCTTGGTGGTAATCTCACCAAAGACCATGATCATTCCCGTCTTGGTAGCTGTCTCGCAGGCCACCTTGGACAGGGGGTCGTCCTTCAGGCAGGCATCGAGAACAGCATCTGAGACCTGATCGGCAATCTTGTCCGGGTGGCCCTCACCGACAGACTCTGACTAAAGAGCAAAAATGAGGTCAGGAAAAATATTCAATTGAAGGCGGATTTCAGCCCACCGCACCGAATCATTTCCAGTATATTAGCCTTACAGTGAACAGGAAAGTGCCGGTCTTGTGTGTCTGCCATGCCGGCAGGCTGGAAGTACCATTGGTAGAGGACATGGTGTTTTTTGGGGGGGGGAAGGAGGG
>JRUC01000385.1:0-22548 GCA_000806385.1 Leptographium procerum
AGAGAGAGAGAGAGAGAGAGAGAAAAGAAAAAGAAAAAGGCAGCAGATGCTAGAAAGGCCCTAGAACGAATGATGGCCAAGGACGAGAGCCCGCGAGAGTGATAGGAGATGGATGGGATAGGAACACTAGTCAAAGACTGACAAGAGGAAAAACTGGCAGGCGACAATTATCTGCAGATTAGGACCCTCCACTAAAATTCCTGCTTGCCACTAGTTTTGGCGAGCCCCTAACTAGTGCTAGTACCCGCTCCTATTGCAGAGCTCTTGCCCCTCCCACCCATTCCATCCCCTGCAGGAAAGATACCAGGGGAAGGGCAAGTACATAGTACTTTTTTGTTACCAACTCGTAGTATGTCAAGGAGTCTGTGTGTCTTCGTTTACTAACGTGTCTCATGCGGCCAAGCTTGGACCGACATGATTTCCACTTTCCGCAACAGGACAGACCCTCCCAGCATAGTATTTAAACTGTCAAGAGCGGGGACCGCGATATGGATGAAGGGATGGCGCGATGTGATTGGAAATGGGGAGGGGAGCGGCCAAAGCACAGAGAAGGCAGGAGATACGAGTACCAGCCCGCGGACGCGATCGTGGCTGTATTGATAATTCTCGCAGCGATAGGGGGCTCTTGGCGTCGTTGCCCCACCAGGCGCCATTTCCGTAGCGGCTGTCGCAATCCACGTGCCCGCTGTGCCCGCCGGAAGTTGCTTTATGCGAATACTCTCTCTCACGGGGTTGTTCTAGCCCTTTTGTCGTAAGACACCCCCAACTGTCCTGTTACTCGTACTCTTTTCGCTGTTTACGAGTACGGGAACTACCGCGAGTACTCGTACATAGCATGCACTGGTATTATGCACGGGTGCTCGCTCATACGAGTAAGGTATGCCGCATCTGCAAGAAAAAAAATATGTAGCACATACTTCTAGCCTATTCATTCACCTCTTCACCATTCCCTGCCTCCTTATGCATGGCTCCAGCCACATGCAACCCCTCCCTGCTCGGCGCCGTAGGATACATAGTACAAATTTTCCTGGTAAAAATAGACCAAAATCTACGGTACCACGAGCACTTTCCCGAGTTTTATTGCTAGTATATGCGGTCGCTTTATTGGACAGGATCACCAGGAACGGAACTGAGGCATAAAAAAGGGGCCGAGGGGCGGCCCAACCGGACCTGGGCTGCTAGTAGTATTGCTCGTAGTATTAGCGGGTTCTGTTTCATAGGCATGTTAGAATACTATTTAGGTCACGTGCTTGCTCTGACCGTGTCGTACGGAGTAAGATGGGAAAAAAAGGCCTCGAGGTTCTTGTGACCCGCCAGGATGGATTGCGCGGACGCCAAACTACGAGAACGCAGGCGACAAACATGGCAATTGCCAACAGTAGCTGCTTTGGAAATAACATGTTGACATCGCGGCTTTTTCCGCTGCGATGGCGAGTACGAATGTCTGCGAGCCCGGTGCCAAGCCCCTTGGCTGGCTGTCGAATGCTCTCTGGCCCGTCTTGGCACAGTTGACAAGCCTTCACAGTTGGATTCCAGTCGGGTGGCACTTTTGTCATCAGATCTGCAGATCGCTGGCATATGCTGACATGTGCGAGCGATCTGGATGCAGCCGTACTCGTACTCGTACAGGGCAATGAGATGCTTTACCGACGTCACCATCTAATATCAGGACACATTTAAAGATGCAGCGTTCTACTTTGACGTACTACTATTATGTACATAGTATTTTACGAGTATGTATGAGCCGCCCCATAAGTCTTAAATTCATTACCCATTTTTAATATCCTTCTGCCCCCGTTCTATTCTAGTAGTATTCTATGCATATGTATATGATTATTATGAGATCCGCTTATCTGCTCACGTCTCCAGCAGAGCCGCAATTCATTCATCCTGCCTCCCTCACACCCCGGTGCCTTCGTTGAGCTGCGCCCGCGCCCGCTCGTACTCGGCCTTGCGCCGCTTGTAGCGCCACTGGCCGACACGATCGCGCCACTCCTTGCCCCAGATGACGGTGGCTAGCAGGCCCACGGCGGAGGCGGCGAGAAAGGCGGCAGAGATGGTGCTGAACCAGCCGATGCCAATGTTCTCGATGGCGGGCAGCGCGACGGCAGTGCCGACGCAGGCGAAGAGGTAACGCACAAAGTAGTTTCCGGCAATAACCTCGCTGCCGTGCTCCGGCATGACGTCGAGGCAGTACGTGTTGAGGCTAGGGAAGCAAAACAGCTGCGCGACGCCCTGGACGAACATGGTGATGACCACCAGGGGGATGCCGCCGACGGCGCGGTCGACACTCCAGCCATATATCAGCATGCAGCCGGGGATCACCACGCCGAGGAACGGCAGCGCTGAGCGCAGGCGGTCCTCGGGGATGCGCACTCCGGCACGCCGAACAATCCACTTGCGCACCACGTAGTCGGCATAACGGCCGCCCACGAAGGTGCCGGTCATGTAGCCGCAGCCGGGTGCGAGGTAGAAGAGGCCGGCCTGCAGCGGCGTGGTCAAGCCGAAGCGCGGGTTGAGCACGTACGTGATCGGCGTCAGCAGCGAGTACTGGTTCCACACCAGCGACGACGACGCCATACCGGCCAAGATCACGTTCGGGTAGACGTACAGCCGGATCACGCGCATCGGGTTGATCATCGACCACAGCACACGCATCTTGGCCCACGTCCGGTAGCCGGCCAGGTTCTGGATCTTCTTGTGGTGGATCGTCTCCGGTAGCAGCACTGCCACGCCTACGAGAGCTGCTCCAGCCAGGGCAGTCTGCAGCCAAAAGATGACGCGCCACGATTTATACGTGACGATGATGCCGCCTACAGGAAGGGGGCTGGTCAGCGAAAGGCAGACGAATGAGGGAAGGCGATGACGAGGAGGAAAAGGAAGAGGAAGAGGAAAAGGAAAAGGAAAAGAAAAAGAAAAAGAAAAAGAAAAAGAAAAAGACACAACACACCGATAAAGGGCCCAAATGCCGGCCCGGCCAGCGTCCCGGAGAGAAACCAACCCATGCCTGTGGCCCGCTCGGTCGGGCGGTAGATGTCACTGATAGAGGCCGAGCCGACCAGGATGAAAGCCGTGCCCTCAAAGGCGGTCAGGATGCGGAAGATGAAATAGGCGGCAATGTTAGGCGACAGCGCGGTGCCGATGCTGCAGCCGAGAAAAAGGACCAGCGTGCTGAGCAGGATCCATCGCCGGCCGTAGACCTCGCTCATCGGGCCCCACAGCAGCGGCGACATGCCCATGAACAGCATGTACAGCGCGTTGCTCACGTTGACCACTGTGCCCGTCGTGCCAAACTCATCCGCCACCTGTGAGATGGCTGCCAGCACCGCTGTGCTCGAGATGGGCGCCAGAAACCCGCAGAACGACAGCACTGCCACGAGCGCCAGCTTTCGCCGCGGGCTCAGCCGATCGTAGAACTCGTCTGGGATCTCCACAAACGAAGACCACGGCTGCGCAGGCAGGTCTGCCCCCGCCGATGTGCGGCTGTTGGCCGTGGCGATGGGTGCCAGCCTGGGCCCGTCATCCTCAGCGTCGCTGCTGTTGCCGCTCCCGTGGCATGAGCCCGGGCTCGCCTCTAGCCGTCCAGCCGGCGTCGTGGCCGATGCCAATGACGACGACGACGACGACCCGCGCCGGTTCCGGGGCGCTTTGCCTAGCTCCTTTTCAAGCCGAGCACTGTCATCTGTTTCTGCCACGATAGTCTTTGGCGCATCTGGCTTCTCACTAGACTGTGTGCTTTGCTTCTCGTTTTCAAGCCTGTCGCCATCAGGGCCCAGCAGCTCCGGATGTCTGGCCGGGCTGGCCTCCTCGGCCTTTTCGTCGTCGTGCGCCATCTATAAGTCAGGCTGAGTGTGTGTGTGAACGTACACCGGAGGAGGAGGAGGAGGAGGTGGAGGTAAGGTAAATATAATTATAATGAGGAGATCCGTCTCTACGCCCTGGGATGAAACAACGTGTCAAGATATGGCATTCCTTTCTTCACATGCGGTTTGGTTTATTCTCCTATTCTTTCTTGCTGTTGCTTGCTTCAATTACATGACAGGTTCAGGAAGGAATAGAGAAATTTTTAAAAAAGAAAAAGAAAATTGAAGCGGTAAGAAGAATAACAAGCAACGAGTGCTATGATGCAATATGACGAGGCAGATACGCGCACTTTCAAGAGAAAGAAACGACACGAGACTTCACCAGACCGACAGACAGCACACGAGCGTTTGCCGGTTCTGGTCCGCAAGCCGACGGTGGCACTAAAAATCCTGCTTCTTTTCCGTGAACATTCCCGGCAGCTCCACCGAAAGGCGAAAGGGAGGAGTCACAGGAGTTTACACGGGCATAAATGCTGCCAGCACGGACGGGCCCCGAGCTCTTGGTTGGTGTTGGGAGTTACTCTTTTTTGTCATTCCGTTGTATGGGCTACGCTGGGCACAGCGGCCGTGATCGGTGCACGAGTACGAGTACTTTCTGTGTTAGTGGGTGACTGGGTCGATCGAGAGGCAAAAAAAAAAAAAAGGTCGAAGAGCGGTAGACCTCCGCTCCCTTTTCGGCGCCGCTCCGTGGCCGATGTTCAATGCGGCAAAGTGTATCTTTGCCGATGTTGGGCATGGGCGCTTAAGAGGTTTACTTTTTCCTGCGATGCAATTGGACGAAATTATATCTAAAAACGGGGTCTGGCTTCACCGTCGTACTTTTTAAGCCGAGCAAGGCTTTTTCTTCACACGACTAGAGAGATAAGAGTATTTATCCACCACCCTCTTTCGGATTGTCCCGATCCGTCAAGGCCGTTAAGGCGGATTAAGGGCTCATCACGAAGTCAGTGGCGTTAAAGGGCCGACACCACACGAGATGCACGTATAAGCGAGATGACTCCCCCAGTGGAGTTGGGTAAGATTTACGAGTACAGCGCAACGTCATTGTCAGTCACTGCTCGTACTCGTACTCGTAGGTTCTGGCTGTACCTTCTTCTCACATTGTTGGGATCAGGACAGCTACTGCACGACAAGGAGCAGATATGCATGTTTGGGGGCGTGTGAGATGCCATCGACGTATAAGAAATATTGGTAGAGTATATAAATAAGCATTCGCCTGCAGAGGCGATGTAACAGCATGGGAAAGGACGTCTGCTTTTCGGACTTGACTTCACTTTTCTTGGCTGCATCATCCTGCCCGTCCGCGTCCGCAAATCGGTATCGTGTGCCCGCTCGAGAAAGATATAAACGTATAGAGAGAAACCCTAGGATAAAAGGGGCAAAAACATAAAATAAAATAAAATCCGTCAAAGAAGAAAGCAGGGCCAGGCAAGAAGGGCATGACAAAACTCCGAAGAAATAAAACATCAGTGGTGGGAAGGACAGTAAAAAGGCCAAAGAATCGATAAAAACCCGCATGCCAGTATTGATTCTGAATAAAAAAGAAAGGGACCACCCAAACCTCCTCCTCGCCATATCCCACCACCGGCTACAGACTACCGTTGCCGCCGCGTCTCCTAGCGCCATGAGCCTTCGATCGGGCTCTGCGGCAGGCTCCGTACCCCGCTCAGATCTCCGCTGCCAGTCCGGCGCAGCGCCTGAGACATGGTCTCAATGGCCAGCTCCCCGCCGAGCAGCGCGTTGCTGCCGGCGCTACCAACGGCTGATATCGTGGGCGACCCCACCGCCGACGAGTATGTCGATCCCATAGTCGCCTTGCGGCTGGGTGGTGAGAGCTCGAGGCCCTTGACTGACCCGCTCTTGCTTGTCGGTGGGCTCGTGCTCAGGCCGCCTGTCGTCGTTGTCGCTGTTGGAGATCGCATTGGCGACGGCGACCGGTTGATGGCGGTGCCCAGCATCGTCAGGCTGGTCAGGCCAGCAAGGTGCATGGACTCATGACCGCTGCCGCTGCCGCTGCCAACCGATAGATGCTGTTGTTGTTGTTGCTGCTGCTGCTGCTGCTGCTGATGCTGTTCTGCCTGCACAACATCTGCAAAGGAGATAAAGCTCAGCCTGCGGATGTCCGTGTTGTCAAACGAGCCATAGTTGGACGCGCTGTCATCCTTATCGACGAAGCTGCTAGCCACGTCGTCAACCCAGGCGCCCGTGCTGACGCCACTAGCTGCGCTGGATGCGACAGGGGCGGCGCTGCTCGCATTGCTCGCGTTGTTTATGCCGGCCACGGCCAGCATGGCAGGCTGATGGTGAGCGTGCGTGATAATCTCTACCGAGTCTGGGTCCAGATGGTCGTCTGTGATGGCCTCGGATGATGCATCCAGCACCGGCGGGATGCGGTTCTCAGTCGTGATGTGCGATGGGATGGCCGGCGAATTGGGAACCAGTAACGCGCTCTCCTGCACATCACGCTCGAAGATCTGCGAGCCCGCCGGTGACGACATTCGCGGCGATGAGGACAGTCCTGCCGCACTCCGGACCGGAGACGCCGGCAGGACGTAGTACCCATGACCAAAGGGCCCACTGCTGGCGCTGCCCATGCTAGCGATGCTGGCACTCATACTGCTCTCAGTCTGAGTGGGGGCGAACGGCTTTCGAAGGAGCGCCGACGGGCTCCCGGGAGTAACTGGAGAGGCTACCAGACCTGCTGCGGCGCTAGCCTTCGGCGACACCTGCCCTGTTGTCGCTGTTGCTGCTGTTGTTTCTGTCGAGGTGTGTGTCGATGCAGAGCCAGCAGAGACGGATGCGGACGGGTACGACAACGACGGCGTTGTGGCCCCGTCGCCCTTTTTCTTGCCAAAGCCAAACAACCCGCGCTTCTTGTGCTTCTTATTGCTGTCATCGGCCCCTCTTCTGTCTTTCGCCTCCTTGCTGGACAACTTCGGAGAGGTGGCAGTGGCCGGGGTGGGCTCGAACGGAGGTGCCAACACTGGGCCTTGGCCACTGCTGCCGCTGGGAAGCGGCGCAGATCCAACCAGGCTCATTGTAGGAGACGGCGGTGCGGCTTTAGGCGTTGCTTTTCGCTGCTCGATCTCGCCGGTTGATAGCTTCTGCACGGTTTTTAGGCTGCCGGGTTCAGGTGTTCAAGTCGTGGTAAAACGTGAAAATACACCGGTGCAAAACGGAAGAGAATGATCAGCCTAGCAGCAGATGGACTGGGTCAGCGACAAAAATGATTTAGGGCATCGGGATCGGAGCACTGTCATTTGCTCCTATATTCGTTGGGCCTCCCCTCACTTGATTGATAGTAGTGGCATTGATATCCTGAAACGAGTGGCAAGCAACAAATTGTACGGCCACCTTGCTTTTCCTTCTCGGTTGCGAGGACAGCATGCAGCCGCGTGAGGGGATGGAGAAGGTGTGGGGGGTAATAGGATTCTCGCCCAAAGCAAAAGCGACTCACATAGAAGCTGCTAGAGGACTGAGCGTATTTCAACACTCTGGACGCTCCGGCACTTCCTACTGGCCGTCTTCTCTGGTATATTCGAGCAGCTCTTTTTGGTGGCTGAGACTCTTGTCTTCTGGCTATTTCCTGTAGCGTCCTGGCATCGAAACAGATACAGATCTGTCGCTCACAGTCGGGTCTCTGTTGGCTTATTCTGTCCTCTTTTCTGTTCGTTGGCGATGACGACGAAAATGCGGGAAGGCAGTGGCTTGTGGGTCGGGTTCCTCGTAGCGCTGCCCGCTGAAGGAACAGAGCTAAACTACTCGTAGACTTGGTGGAGGAGATCTTCTAGCAAGTCTCGTATTTCTTGCTGGCCCTCCATGCAAATAGATGCGAACCGTTAACCATCAGAGTGTAAGATGTTCGGTGGGGCAGGACACGGGTCCTGGATTCTGATGCTGCTTCCGTATTTGTTGCCTGTTTTCGTGCTTTTCCAACACGTGCCGTCCTCTTTGGTATGGACGGACGGTTTGCGGGATTTGGCCGTTTGTGCTCTATGTACGAAGTGTCAGGTGCGATTAATCTTATCTTAGCTAATACGAAACACCGAGTGGGCCCACTTTTTGGATGACAGCCGTCCCAGTATCGAAACTAGGTTCCCCAAGAGCAGTATGAGATATATACTATGTAGAAACAAGCCATCATACAACAAGAGCGGGAGCGGAGAGTAGTGCGGAAAGACGGGCGGGAAAGAGACGCGACCGGGCTCGGTCGTTGCTCGAATCTCGACTTGATGGCAACGGGGCAAAAATAAATAAATAGACTACCCCGTTCACAGCCTGCAGTCCTTGCTCTGCTGTTGCGAGATTATGCAATCTTGGTACACAAAATCCTGCTTTGCTAGCATCTACCCGCTGTGCATTGGATCTGGTGAGCGGTGAAGCATCTGCGTCATCCGTCAAGGCCATAGGCTGGCCAAAAGTGGAACATTTCTTCCAGATGCCACCATTACTACGGCAAGATGTAATATCTGTAAGATAGTGTTGGTTGTTGTTCAAGGTCGAGATGTATTCGTTGGCCTGAACCGACCGTACGAGTACGAGGAGAACAACGACATATATTCTCCCCAAAGGTAACTCGTGTTTATAACCCTTTTGGGCCACTGTGGGCTAACACGCAGGCGTCGGCTACGAGTACTCGTACGAACACACATAAACACGTGCTATAGATACATCAGGTGAGCGCGCGCCCTATGTTTGCTTCGCCGCCTCTCTCTGCCCCTAAGGATGTTTCAGATCGATACCAAGGCTTAAAAGACTACTCAGCGACACTTCTTATGTCTGGCGTCATAGTACTTCTCGCCTGCGCCGCCTCGTAATTCTTGCCCCACTCGGGCTTTGAAACGGTGCCATTGGAAATCTCGGTATACTCTCTGGTATACAACAGGGTCACCCTTATCCACGGGACCACGCCCTGTGCTTGCAAAAGACCGCGCGGTATGCCGTTGTGGGTACTTGGACGCCGCGTAGGTGGTTCCTCATATTCCTTCCGGGCACTCTTGAGTCTTCCTGGTGACCTTCGAGTGCTCCATGATTGGAAATAGATCGCCTGGGTAAACGTTTCCTATTTTTCACGCCAATAATGCTGCGCTACTGGTTGCTCTATTTGGTCTTCACACTACTGCTGCTCGGCGTTAAGTTTTTTTTGAGGCCAAGATTCAGTCAGGCGTTTTGAGATGTCTCGGTAGTGTCATTTACAGTATCTAGGAAGCAGGTAGTAGTGGCATATTCTTGTGACCTCAGTTGACTGGTAAGTTCCGTCTCTACTGCCAAGCCGTCTCCACCTTAGTCAAATACCGAGTGCGTGGCAAACCTGATATCAAAAGGTTTGAGACTGATTGAGAGGCAGGCTACTGAGATTTCTTTTTTGCTCTCCATAGTTTTCTTCACTATGCCATCCACTCCAGCTTTAGACAGGTAGTAGAGATATATAAGAGGTTTTTTTTCTTTTCTGGCTGGGATATCGGCACGGGTGAAAATCGCTAGGAAGTAGAGATGCAGAGAAGAAAAGGCAGACGACACATGAGCCTTCTGCACCTCGGGCGTCAGAGATTGCTTTGACTGAAGGCTAGCTATACATGGAGCCATTTTTAGGCTATATTTCCATTCCCTGGCCTCGATACAATGGCCTGGACTCGACTGTTCTGCAGATCGCCCGCCTTCTGTTTAGCCTTTGTCCTTTCCTCGTAGCAAGAGAAACCCAACACACCAGAAAGACATCGTATGCTCATCTACCCACAATTCAGTCAGCAAGAACACCTTTAGCTCTTGGCTGCCGTTCAAGAAATTCACTGGGCATATCGGGCACGATTTTCTGTCATGGAATGGGCTATCTTGGCCCTCTTTTGGCCGGCAAGCAGCAGAATCAAGCCAACCGCCTTGACAAACAGCTTGTGGACGTCATGAGTTGTCACTTCCTTTTTTTATTAAAAACCTGTATGTTGCTATATTCTCTAGTACACTCAGTCTTCATAATACTGTGAGTCGCAGTATTTCTCTGTTGTTGAACAAAGTGCAAAATGTAGGGCCAGACGCCAGTATGATGCTACATGCTAGGATGACTTACTGTAGATCATCGGTTGGAAATTAACCTCTCGCCTTTTCTTTTTAAAAAGGTGGAAAATCAAGAAAAGGGGTTGTCCACCCCAGATAAGACAAAAAAGTAGTAAGCGGTCATAGGTGCGGCACGTTTAAGGCTTCAGCCGACCATTTTGGATGGCTTTGCAAGGAAGCAGCATCATTGTGTTTCGGCTCCTGATTTTCCGCAACCAATTGACCAAAGCGATCTTTCTATAGAGTCTTTAGCTAGAGTATGTCGTTCACGGAGCTCTTCCCTTTCGGTAATCTGGCTGCTGATCGCGTTCGCTGGCAATTGAGGCGAAAATGAGGCGAAAGTGCAAGGTGTATTTGTCCAATCATGCTTTTATCGCATCCTCAACTAGAAATAGTTGGTTCATCGCATGGTCAAGGTGCCCCTATGGCCTTGCGAGTGTATCCAATCATTTATCTTGCATTCTTTCTGGGACAAACCATGTGCACAATACAATGCTTGCTGCCACAAGGCATACAATCTCGGATCTGTTAATTCTACCTCAGCTCCCAAAAAAACTAAAGATATATAAATGAACTGTTCGCTCTACCCGGATGCCCTGTCTCTAGACATTTACATGGTAGTCTGTGCACAACGCCAAGAAAAATATAGACTGAAAGAGCTCTCCCTGGAGTTGTACCTCGTATATTTCTCTATTTTCTCGCACTTTCCCCTTGCTCAGGCTTTTTCATACCCCAAAATGTCCCAGCCATGGTCTCAATCTGAGAGCAAATATTGGATACCTAACAAAGACATTCACAAGAAGGTCATAACGTCTCGTCTTCATTCATATCTCGGCCCTGAATCAACTGTTCGACCTTACACTAAAGATGTGCTGCTAGTTGTCCCCACCCCGAATTGCATCGAAGCATTTTTGATGTGCTATAACTGACTTCCTACCCCAAGGGCGAAGACGGATATCTCATCACCACAGCCGGAGAGTGTTTGAATGATGTGAATAAGTCTATAACCCATTTTCAGCTTTCATACATTGGCCTTTACTTGTTGCTGTTTCTAGCGCCGCTTTATCTGACCTTTTATTTCTCATACATAGGACCAGATCGATGAAATCTGCAATGAATCCAGCGAGAGGTGGGAACAGATGATCGGGGAACGTTGCCACCATAGGCCTGAATTCAGGCAGCTAAAGCGGCCTCTGCACGTACCAGTGCTAGTTTCCAAGGCCGATGGCAAAGGCCCCTCCCGGAATGACTACACGCCATACAACAAGCATCACCAAAATTCCCAGCCAAGTGCTTACCGAGGTAGCTGGGATCATGGCGCCTATAGATACGACGGAGAACGCTATAAAAGATGACTGCATGCAAGGTACGCTAACGGGATTAAAGAGGCATTCGGCACCTGGGGGGGGAAGGAACATATTTTGTGACAAAGCTCAAATAAACTTCACACCAGTCCGTACAAAGCAAAGGCTTTCAACAAGCCACATCGTGTCAATCGTACAAGGGAAAGACAGGAACAACGGAGGGACTATACAATATGTAATTGACAAAGATACCTGGTTTTAGCAATCGGTCTGCACGGTATCAATAATGCCTATTCTCTACATGAACGGGCCATAGTTGCCAACACCACGGTAAATGGGTGACAAAGAGAAGACATGCGAGCACTCAATCTAGACAAGAGAGATATACTGCAGATTGCACAACTAAAAAGGGCAAGCCAAAAGGAGCTCCTCGCCAGTTGCGAGTACCTGTCCTGAACTGTAAAGACAGCTGGCCCTCTTACACCGACAGAGAGCGAATGTTGTGAATATAACTTCCGTATGCCGGGGGTGTTGCATTCAGCCCATTTACAAATGACCTGCTAAACTCCCCCTTTCATATACGCAGACACCTTGTACGACTCACGACTCCTCTGTAATAGTTCTGGAAGTAGTATGCCAAACATCGTCTGGTACATGTGTTGAAAAAGTAATCTCGTGAGAAGGTTAG
Organism: Leptographium procerum; assembly: GCA_000806385.1. Classification (NCBI taxonomy): domain Eukaryota; kingdom Fungi; phylum Ascomycota; class Sordariomycetes; order Ophiostomatales; family Ophiostomataceae; genus Leptographium; species Leptographium procerum. The sequence goes on from JRUC01000385.1 coordinate 11,907, forward strand.
TAACCTATTTTCACCTGGCATGCCAAGCTTCGGGTAAGAACAAATTACGCGTATCCTCTGCTTTTTTTCAAAGAATAGATAGAATTCAAAGGCTATATGGCTATTTCCTCAACGTGCGAAGTGCGCCCGGCAATTCACCCCTGTTTTAGCTAAATCACGGAGCTATTGCCTAGCGATCAATGAAAAAAAGATAACTGCATCGTTGTACTTTTCTTAGAGGACTAAGAACGTCCGGTCGCCAAGTACACGAATGCTTCAAGCCCTCCTCCGAACAAGACATCTCATGTATTGGCGTCAGCAACCCAGCTTCCAAGACAGTGTTCGTAGTTCTGGACATCCAGCGGCCCGGCTGACCAAAGGATAAGGGCCTGGATATGCACATCCGTCCCCTTTGCATCCCTAGTCAAGGGGTCGGTCAGTTGTGACGGCGCAATCTTGGTGACGTACCCGATCACATTGACCCATTCGCCCACTTGCAACTGGTTCGCTGTAAGTGTTTCCAAGGGTAGCCGGACATCGACAAGTGCGCGGTCTCGTGATGCCCGAGGATGCTCATGCCTCAGCGTCAATACGCCCGATGCAGCCGCATATGACGTCACACTGAAAACGCCAAAGCATACTTTCGTTAGTTCAGTATCTCATTCTGGCGTTTAATCCATCAATGTGTAAGGGCTGAGCGTTTGCATAGATTGCACATGACAACAAGATAATCTTGCATTGACACATGGAATTATGACAAAACTGATGGTAAGGGAGGAGAGCATATGTGTGGGGAGGGTCCGTTTACCATCCTAGGAATCTGACTTTGTCGCCCGAACTTTTGGTAGATAGATCAGACAGAAAGCATATTTGGGATGGCACCGGCCCGTTAGACATAGCTGGTCTGTCTCGCCAATGCCGAAACTCCAGGTTCCTTCATCAGCCTTAGTTGCAATAAATGGGGGTCTTTTTGACAGGCGGTTAGTTGCCGGGGCTGGAAGTTAAATAATAGGTGCACTGCAGGACGTGGAGGTTGGCAATGGTGAATGTAACATGCGAGGAAGAAAGCCAGGGGTGTGCAAATTAGTAATAGAGTCACGTGCCAGAACAGTGGTCGAAGTCCGTACTCGTAAGGCACGTGGTTGCTATTTAGTGGCAGCCTGCCTGGCAACTTGCATCATCATTATCTTCATCTCTCATCGAGCTTTGCCCTCGGCCAAGACGGATATCGAACCCATCGCCAGCTGAAGACCTTGTTTGTGCACCGGAAAAATAAAAGCCTTTTTTCATTAAGACTATTTATTCTACTTGCTGACACCTCTGGCCGGTACACCTGCGAAGAACGCGAACAGACCCTAGCAGTTCCCGAAGCCGCCAGGAAAACAGCGATACCACGCATCGCGCCTATCGTTTGCCGGCAGCCGCAGCCACAGCGGTGCCAATACAAACCCGATCATCCCAACGAAAAGAGAGCCCTACTGCCTGACCATACCTAGAACAGGGCTCGATACAAAGAGCTGCGATTAACTTGTCGACAAAGACTCGACAGTTACCCCTCACCAGCTTTGCCCCTCTCGTAGCGGTCGATAAGAGCCATTTCAAAACAATGTCTGGCGTCTGGGGCTGGTTCGGCGGTGGTAGCTCCGCGCAGAAGCGGAAGGACACACCGAAAAATGCTATCCTTGGATTGCGGTCGCAGCTGGATATGCTACAGAAGAGGGAGGAGCATCTGCAGAAGCAGATGGACCAGCAAGATGCGATTGCTCGGAAAAACGTCTCTACTAACAAATCCGGTAAGTGCTCTAGAACAACGAGAGAGGGAGGGGAAAGTATTTGAAAAGAACTGTGACCAGGAGTAAGTTTCGCACAGGAGTTCATGGCTAACCATTGCACAGCGGCGCTGGCGGCGTTGCGGCGCAAGAAGGCGCTGGAGCACAGCCTGGAGCAGACGCAGGCCCAGATAGGCACGCTCGAGCAGCAAGTTAATGCCATCGAGTCGGCAAACATCAACCGAGAGACACTGGCGGCGATGGAGCGGGCGGCCGCAGCCATGAAGCAGATTCACGGCAATCTGACGCCGGAGAAGGTCGACGCAACGATGTACGTCTGCCAACTGACTCTAAATCCACCCTCCGGGCGAGAGGCTTCTCACATGTGCTCCTACTTGCTAACACTTTACCAGGGACGAGGTCCACTTGCAGAACCAACTTAGCGAGGAGATTGTCAACGCTATTACGAGCAATTCTATTGGAGAGGTCGTGGATGATGCTGACCTGGAGGACGAGCTCGAGAAACTGCAACAAGAGCAGTTGGATGATAAGATGTTGACTACGGGTACGGTACCGGTGTCGGATGCTATCCACCGGCTGCCTGCAGCAGCAAACGGAGAGAGTAAGATTCCCTCCCCCTGGTCCCAGTATTCCTCAAATAATTGGCTAACACACTGTCAGTCAAGAAGGCTGTGGAAGAAGAGGACGACGAAGAAGCGGAGCTCCGGAAGCTGCAAGCCGAGATGGCTATGTGATATGCATGCATAGGAACGAACAAAAAGAGATGGGCAGACTCGCAAACCCATGCTCTCTTCAACCTGCATATCAGATACAAGCGGGATGGAAGGAACGAGTGTTTACCCACAGGCCCTACGGCATAGCGACGACCATTTGTCACCCATCCTCCTCCTCCCGCCGTCCTCTATCTTTTATCGAACAGAGACGGTGCTGTTAGCACTCTAGCAGAGATGGGAAGAAACGACGATGTCCTATCTTCGGACACCCCTTGCTTTACTGGGTTTTTTCTTTTCTCGGGCACGACCATTCTTGAAGGAGAGAACGACTGAATTCTTCTGAGGCAGTTGGCGTTGGCGTATCCCAAGGGCTGCATTTGCTTTGTTTACCTGCTGTTTTCGTTCAGTTTATTTTCAAGGCCTGCCCTTCTTGTCGTGCGAGGTTGGGGGCATTTCCCAGAAACTATCTACTCTTTTTGTGTCCAAGTATTAACTTTACACTACCGTACGAGGCGAATAGAAGCCTTGCGAATATAAAGATATAAATTGACTTGCATTTGATACATGTGGCGTCTATCAGCACGCAGCTCATTTTATTGTGGCGTATGCCGCCAGCCTCCTCCATGCCTCACTACAACATACGTCGTAGTATCTTACTACGGAGCACGTACAACTGTATCTTGCTGTGTAAATCAGACGAATAAAAACAATACGCTTTTTCGCTCTCACCGTCATTTATCTGTTCGCCTTCTAACTCCACTGGCATGGGTTCCACTGAGCCCCCTCCGATCGTGCAAATCTTTCTATCTAGCTCGCAACGGGGACCCGTGAGATACATCGTCCACGACGCACTTGTAAGACACTTACTATGTAGTGCTACTATACACGAGTACTATGTATGTAGTAGGATAGTACTCGGGGTGATATTCACCGCAATATTATATCTAATTACGACGTCACACCGCTTATGGGCCTGCCCAAGGCCCACTGGTCAAAAGAGGCTATCAGAAAAGTACACGTACGGAGTAGCTGGACAAGAAGGAGGGTGGAAAAGCCATTCAGAGTACTCGTATATCCACCAGGGCCAGGATTGACCAGATACCTTGGGCAGCGGTATGCCCACCGTATCGTGCTCGTATCTCACGCACGAGCGCTGCGTACACCGGACTTGGTCGCAGATCGTAGCCGCGACCGCAATAGCGTGGCCAAGGCAAGATGCCGCGATGTCTCAGTGCCACTCTTCTCCTCCATGCACACGATATGCATCGTTGATGCCTGACCTTGGGAACCGCTGAGGAAAAAGGAAGCCCAAATAGCAAGGAAATACGAGTAGAGACTGGCTCGCACACGATACCAGCCCAACCCCTTGCGGTAGTCCGTAACCAAAAGGAAGCAAGCCCCTAAGCAGCCAAAATAGAAGAAAAAAAAACCTATCACCGCATCCGGCAAAGCGTCTTCTGCGGGCCACTTCCCCATTTCCCTCTAGCCTGTCCAAGAATCCACCCAACCCAACGGCTGCCGTGGGCCGGTCCACCGACTGGCTGGTGGCAATTAATTTCTTCCTCGTCTCTCTCGTTCACTTTTTTCAGCCTCTACCACGAGCACTGCATGGTATGTATGTAAGATACGACATCGCATACCCCAATGTCATGCTTGCAGAGGCATTTCATGCCAATCGACCTGCAGATGTTACTAACCTACACTCATCCTTTCCCTTACCTTTCTTTTCCTCTCCTTCCTCTTTAACCTCAGTTATATATATATACCCTTCCGCCTTTATCCGACCAAATGGCAGGTGGTGGCTATTCTCTGCCCACAGCAGCGTCGCTGCCGCCACACCATTAGTGGCCAGTGCTCTTTGCCTACGTCGTATGCCACTACGAGTTCTCGGGCTCGCGCTTAGCACTCTGAGAAGCTCTGAGCACGAGCAATTCCTGTTCTATGACGGCGCCTGTTTTGTAAGATACTTCCTACGGGTACTCTCGTATCTTGCGCATATTTTCTAGACCGGTCCTCACGACTGTCTTTGGCTCCCGTAGAGAGCCGCGAGAAGCGCTTTCCCAAGTTGGACTTCGAGATGGTTCGTCTGTGACCTACCCATTGACCGACAGGTCGCGGAAGGCGCCACGTAGCATACGCACTCGACGTACGATTTAGGTGTAAAACAACCCACGGCAATGGGCCTGTCGCAGGAAGGAGCCATTTGGATCTTACTCTTAAGAAACGAGTCCACACTGAAAGCGCCTTTTCCGCGTCGCCCCTCATTGCTTCCCTTCCTCGTGCCGCCACTGACTGCCTATTCTTTTGTCGGCCATCCGTCCTGTCGTCTCTCTTTTGGCTTTCTTACCCGTTCTCCACATTATCCACCTCGCGGTCCACATCAGTCCATCCTGCACCCGTTCTACGACAGACACATACAAGTGCGAGCTATTAATCATGCATCCGAGTACTCGTACCCGTACAGTTGTACTTGTACGAGAACGGAGCGAACAAGAACGAGCAGCATGGCCCGGTCTGCACTGTGGCGCATAACCTGGCCAATTCACAACTGCCAGCCCAGCCTGCGTGTGTTTGGGCAATTCCGCCTCTTTTCTCCCAACCACCTTTTACGGACACTTGCACTATCCTCCCGGCGACTTTTACCCAATATGCTTTACGAGTACTTCTGCCATCTTCCTTCCCCTGGGAGATACGAGTACGCCACCCAATGACGATCCGCCCATCCAATTGTATCCTGCAGCTTTCCTATATTGCGCCATTGTCTCGTCTACCGATGCTCGGGCATCTCTTTGTATCCATACCATCACTCCATATATGCCCTGCCGCCTGGGCCCAAGCTTCGAGCTATGTTCAGTGGCTGGCTCTGCGGGGATCAAACCTATCTTACTTTCAATATCATTATACTCACAGTAGGGTGCTAACAGAAGATATGGTGTGAAGTCGAGGGCTTCAGTGGACCCATGATCAGACTATCCCTGTCGCCGTCTCTGCGTGCTGTTCGAGTTTTTTGTCCCCTCCTTCTGTTGATCTTTATACACAATGACATCTATGAGTATCTTGCATCTATTTTATGTACGAATACGAGTACTCGTACAAGTATCCTACAGGCACAATGCGGACCTTTGCTGCTGTCCAACTGCTTTGTGTTGGGCATCCATCTCTAGCTGACCTGTATCTGACCTGTATCTGGCTTTTCTTGACCCACATGCACTTCTCTATTCGGTTGCATCTTTGTACATCTGCTTGAGAGTTACTCCCTCATCTATCCGCGTGATACATCTTGCCTGCTTTACACCTTGACAGCGAACAGCTTAGAGCCGGATCCAACCTGACTGTCCAACCACCCAAGGCGACGTGGCTCCATCTGTATGCTCATCGCACCAATGAACCTGGAGCACGATACACCTGTTCTAATCACTTGAGCTTCGAGCATTTTGAAGTGGCTCGCTTGTAGCGTGGGGTATCACATTTTGTCTACTACTAGACCGGAACTGATTGGAGCTGTGTGCATGAATGGACCCGCCTCATTATTCCAAAGGCAGCTCATCGGCATCTTCTGTTGGCGCCGACTGGGGTGAAAGCGGAATAAAAAAAGAGAGGGAAAAAAAGGACGAAAAAAGAAAAAAGGAAAAAAAAAGAACTCCCCTCTAATGAATTCTCACATCTTTGTTTACCTATTTCTGTTTCTCAGATTTTGCATCCAGTATTCCTATCCTCTCTGCTTTCCCACCTACATCTCCCTCACGTTTTTTTTGCTCTCACTACACCTTGAGGAATATAGCCTCTCAGGGAGCTATAGCTATTTGGAGAAGAGCTAAGCAGCCGAGCTGTGCACCGTGTACTTGAATCTATACCCATTGAGTCCCACGATATTATTGACTCCCATCACCATCTCTTTCTAATAACCTCCCCTGCCACTTCCAGCTCACCTTTTGGGCCTAAGCTGTTATTGTCAGCAAGTGCCAGATCCACTTCGGTGATATATTGGGCCTCCCATCTAATTTTTCATCCTTATAATAAGGCGTCTAAGTAGAGGCTACCTCGAAAAAACGAAAAGAACCAAAAAAAGAATTCCTTCAAGATTGTCAGATTGACAGGTCTTCACATCACACCGAAAGACATGGCAAGCGCAGCTGAAGGTGGGGTTTTGTACAGCGAAGAACGGCTTTTCAACCTCCAAAACGTCCAAGTTGCTAGATATGACAACCCCGATATCGCAGACTTCAACAATGTCGAATACTCGAAGATAGTCAACTCTGAAGAGGAGGACAACGAGGAGGAAGACAATGCTGTTGGTGAGGGCGCCAGAAACGGACAGCCCGATGCCGATAACGAAGACAGCGCCGAGTCGGAGGAGCCAAAACAGCAAGACAAAGAGGGCAAAGACGAGGGGGCCGACAACGCGCATGGCGACGGTAAGCACTGGCCTGGATAACGTCGAGCCTGAATATAAAGACGTTTGATATCTAATGCTGGCATGAACGCAGATAACGACTTCTGGAAAGCGTCACCGACTAAGAAAAAGTCGAAGAAATCCAAGAAGCAGAAGAAAGGTGCTGCTGTTGAAGCCGAGCCTGAAAAACCAGAATCACCAACCGAAGGAAACAGTGAAGGAGACATCAAGGCAACCGCTAGTGTTCCCAAGAAGGGAAAGAACAGTAAGAAAAATAAGAAAAACAAGAACAAGGCGCAAAACAGTAAGCCACAGTCAACGGCCGAGAGTCCGGCACCCGAGACTGCTACAGATACAGCAGAACCGAAACCAGCGGATACTCTTGTTCCAGAACCACAACCAAAGGAACCGACAGAAGCAGCGCAGGTGACACCGGCAGAGTCCACAGCTGATGCTGTGGCGGCGGAAGCAGTTGCAGAAGTAACAAATGAGACGGAAGTGGCAAAGGAAGATTCGAACAAGGAGAATGCACCATCACCCACCCTCGAAGCTCCCGAACCTGAGGTTTTGCCAGCTGAGTCTCAAGACGCTGCCTCAAAGATAACAGAGGAGGAATCTACGCTGCCTGCCGAAGCCGCTTCCTCTGATGCGCCTGCCGCTGAGGAGTTCTCAGAGAAGATTTCCGCCGCTGTCGAATCACCTGCCGAGACTGCCACTGAGTCAACCACTGAACCGACCACCCAGACTGCGCCCGAAGGAACTGCCGAACCCTCTTCTGAGATACCCCCGCCTGTTGCCGATTCGGCCACAGAGCCCGCAATTGAGAAAGGCGCTGTCTTGGTCAAGGATGCCGCCGCTACAGAGGCCACATCGGAGGAGGCTGCCCCTACCGAGGCAGAAGGAGAGAAGGAAGCAGCACCAGCCGATTCTTCAGTCACCGAAGAACCGAAGGAGGAGATTGCAGTGGAGGTGGAGCCCGAGGCTTCTGAAACCGAGCAGACAGCACTGGCTGACGAGTCGAACGATACCGCAGAATATACCGCTTCTGCTGTTGCTGCTGTCGATGGAGAGCCGGGACCTTCGACAGTGGATGCCGAAGAAACCACAGAGCTGGAAATTACGACCACGTCTGACGTCAAGTCTGTTTCCTCCGTTGCTGAGAATGCAGGTGCAATTGAGGAGACGTCCGAGTCAATGCTGGCGTCTCCCAAACGTGTCCATTTCTCTGACGACCAAGACGAGAAGTCGGCTGCCTCCGACCCTACTGCTACCGAGTCAACTCTCTCTGAGGCAAATCCTGGCGATGCAGTTGCCACAGAGGAAGTTTCCACCGAGCCGGCCACCACCGAGTCGGCCACTACCGAGCCGCTTGTAGAGGAACAAATTGCAGAGACGACAGTGGAATCCGCGGACGAAAGCTCTGCGCAGGAAGCCTCGAAAGAGCAGGAAGAGGAGCCTACTGAAAAAGCCACCGAAACTGCCCAAGAAGCGGCAGAAGAGTCACCGACTGTGAATCTGCTAGAAGAGCACAAAGACGAACCAGTGACTACAGAAGCTGCTATTGAGAAGGAGGAGAATGAAGTCAACGCTGGTGGAGAGGTCGATGCATCTGGAGCTAGCAGTGAATCAGGCGCAGCCGTGTCAGATCCGCTTTCCGATGCTTCATCCGAAGCTACACCCGCTTCCGCTTCCGAAGCTGCTGTAGAGGCCATTCCCGAGAGCACTGCTGATGCCACATCAAAAGCCGAGCCTGAAATTCTAGCTGAACCTGCTGCTCAAGCCACGGCTGAGGAGGTGGAGACGATTGAGGCTGCCGATGCAGTCCCTGCTGTCGAGCAGAAGGTCTCGGGTGATGCAGCTGCTACAGGGCCGTCTGAGGCCGAGGAAAAGCAGGAAGAGGCACCTACTGAGAAAGCAAAGGAAACTGCAGAGACCGCAGAGGAGCTTCCAGCAGATTCCGATTCGAATAAAGAGAACGACGCTGCTTCTGAGGCTGTTGAGCCTGAAAGCTTCGAGAAACTCACAGAATCGGCAGAAGTATTCACGGATTCTACGGAAACGGAGAAGGAAGCTGACGAAGCTACACAGTCTGACAAGGAGGCAGCAGCAGACGCCAAAGAAGAAGAAGCACATGCTAAGCCTTCGGAGGATGCAGTGGCAACTGAGAAGCCTACAGAAACTGTGACATTTGAAGCTCCTGCAGAGGTCGCGCAAACTGAAGCGCCTTCGGTTGTGGAAGATGCTGCTGGGCCATTGGAGCCGGTTCCAATAGACTCAACACCAGCTGAAGCAGTGGCCGTCCCGGCCGAGATCGAGAGCCCGGCTACCGATAAAGCGGAGGAAGCCGCCAACGCCGCAGATGCTTCCGAAGCTCCTTTGGGACATGATAACGAAGTGGAGCCAAAGGAAGAGATTGCAGCCGCTACACTTGAAGTTGCGGAGGTGGACGTCCCGGTGTCTGAGACGAGGGACGAAGCGCCTGCCACTGAAGAAGCTGCGACAATTGAAGCTCCTGCAGTTGCCGAGCCGGCGCAAGTGGAACCTTCCAAGGAAAAGGCAGAAGAGTCTGAAAAGGGCGAGGCTGCAGATACGAAAGCAGACGAAGACTCTTCTCAAACGGCCGAGAAAGATATCGAGATAGACGAAAACGTCCCGGAGCCGATGGAGGAGCCAGCCAATGAGAAGGATGCAGAAGCTGTCGTTGTCGCCGCTGCAGCGGCTAGTGAGGAGCCTGCTGAGCCTGCCAATGAGGAGGAGACACTGGCAGTTGTTGCTACGTCTGCAGCGAAGGAGCTGGCTGACAAGGAGACGCCTGCGGGTGACCTTGAAATCACGGCAGAGCCTGCCGAATCCGATCACCAGGAAACTGCTGAGCTGGTGGCTGAAAGAGCTCCTGAAGACGAAGTATCCGCAGAAGCGCCAGCAGACGAATCAGCGGCCAAGGCAGATTCAGTCGAGAAGGCTGATTCCAAAGAGGACGACACCACTGCGAGCCCTGAGGCGACTTCTGGAGAGGAGACTAAAGACTCGGAAAAAGAAGTCGAAGCTACAACTACTGGAGAGGTTGAGACTGCTGCTGCTGCTTCAGAAGAAGTTGAGGCTACTCCAGAGGAGGCCAAGGCTTCGCCCGTGGACGAAGCCGGGGCTGGCCCCACTGACGGAGCATCAACTATTGTTGAGGAAGCCAAGACTCCCGATGCAGTCACGGAGGAGGACGCAGTGGAAGAAGTCAAGACAGCGACTGCGGAAGAGACTGAGGGTGCTCCTGTTAAGGAGGCCGAGGTTTCAGCCGCTGTTCCCGACTCCGCCCTTGACAAGGAGGCTGACATTATACCTACGGGACAGCCTGATCATTCTGCTGAGGTCGAGGCTACTGCAGAAGAGGCTGAGGCCCCTGCTGCAGAGGACGTTGATGCTGCTCCTGTGGAAGAAGCTGAGGCTGCCACGGTTGAACAAGTCGAGACGAAGGCTGCATCTACGGAAGATGCCGAGGCCGCTCCTGTGGAAGAGGCTAAGGATGAGGCAGTTCTTGTAGAGGAAGCCGCTCCTACCCCTACAGAGGAGGCTAAGCCTGTCGTCATTGAGGAAGCCGATTCTCCGGCTAAGGAGGCCGAGGCCACTCCTGAGGTCGAGGCTACTCCTGAGGCCGAGGCCACTCCTGAGGTCGAGGCTACTCCTGAGGTCGAGGCTGCTGCAGTCGAGGTTGCCCCTGAAGTCGAGGTTGCCCCTGAAGTCGAGGCCACTCCTAAGGTCGAGGCCACTCCTGA
>JRUC01000381.1:8405-22670 GCA_000806385.1 Leptographium procerum
CCGCCACAATTCTGTACCTTCCACGCAGTCAGCCCCCATGGCCTCGTCTGCTCGGCGTACCGCTTCCGCCTCGGCTGCATCAGGCTCAGGTGGTGTCGCGAACTACGGGCTCCCTGTGGGCAACGACTCCGGGCGCCGCGGTGAGATGCCCAACCTGTCACAGTTTCGCATTCCGTCGTGGTCGAGCATCTCCTCGAATCCCAACGCTCGTCTCTACCATTCCGTAGCTCTGCGCCGGGTGGCTGCTGCCGAGCACGCATCTGCCGCGGCTGAGATTGGCGGTCTCATGCGACGCCTTGCAATTCTCGAACGCGCTGAGCTGGTTGAGGCCGTTGCATCTGCCGCCAATGCTGCTAGTGGCAGCAACAGACGAGCAGGCGGAAATGCCGTCGCCCGTCCTTTGGAGGATCCCCATCTAGTTGGAGAGGCTGCCGCTCGCCGCACCCGCGCTGCGCGACTAGCCCGCGACAATCCTGCCCCTGGTGACGACGCTCTCATCCACGAGGATCGGCGCTGGGATTGGTTTCTTGGTTCGTTTGCCCGCCCTTCTACCATCCCCTCGTCTCGCCACGTCCTGCCGCTCGATTCGAGGCGCCCCGTCCGTCTGCAACACAGCTTCGTGAGCCACTAGACCTTGGATTGGATCGTTCCCAGACTAACCCTTGCTGCTTTTTCCACCTCTGTTTTTTTATAGGCCAGATGAAGAGCCGACACAGACCTGGTTGGAGCCAGTCGTCTTCCCGGATCCGTCGCCAATTTGATGCTAGTCGGCTCCCGGCAGCTACCATGCGGCATATCCGTACCGGACGTCTGTAAGAGCGGGACCGATTACTACCATGGATACCGGATGAGATACAGGCGTCTTTCCGGAGAGCTGTTTTCTCCTGCTTCCATCTATTGCTGATTGTCGCCGTGCATAAGCACGGCCAGGGTTCAGGGATATTCCAATGGGCGGCATACACTTTCCTGGTTTCGCATCTTTTTTTTCCGCAGGCTGCATTAGGCGCAGTACAGGAAGTTATGGGGGCAACGACTGCATCTTCAGGCGTTTTGTTTGGATCTCTATGGCTTGGTTTATTTGCAGTACATCGGTCATTTTCCCGCGTAACTGGGCAACTTCTTGATATTAGCGCCCCTTGAAATTTTTTTGGCTTATGTTTTTCTCTTACGTCTCAGCTTGCTTTGCTACTGTCACAGAGAGACCCGGCAATGTGTACATAGACTGCATTCCTGAAGACAGCCCGTATTAAAGCAATCTACTCGTACCCAAGGGGTTTCCCTTACCATGCTCAGAACTCGGCACAAGTGTACATAACCGCATTTTTTTTGGCTGCATAGTATATCTAGAACACCTAGCAAGACGAGATATGTGTTGCATATGCAATATATCCCGGCGGCGCACTCACCTTCCCCTACTATCCTCTTTCTGATGTCTGGAGGGCACCTAAGTCAGCCCATTTGAACCAAAATAAAACAAACGCCTTGCGCCAGTGTGTGAAATGCGTCGCTTTCTAGATCGACTGTTCATCCAGCTTTGAGACAGGCCCTCCCACGATTATTTCTATCCCCCACTCCATCTGTCTGTTCTCCATAGATGATACACAAAGTAGTCGATAGCAAGTACTTCCAACTCTTTAAAAACAGGCTGTCTACCACGCGTTGGTACTCGATATGTAGAATGTTTTTGATGTACGATTGCGACACTTTTGGCTTAGCCCTTGCTCTTGGTGTTTAGGATGAGTCCGACGATGAGCCTATATCGTTTGATTAGCCAGAGACGAAACGTTGGGGTGTAAGTGACGAGTGCCATAGAGACAGGGAAAGCACGATCGTACCCATAGAGTCCCAGCACCTCGCCGAAAATGAGGATTAGCACCATGCCAACAAAGATTCGCGACTGCTCCATGTAAGCCCGCACGCCCTTGTCGCCCACGACGCCGATACAATAGCCGGCTGCCAGCCCCGTAGCGCCAACCGACAGTCCACATGCGAGATGCATGAAGCCGCTAAGAGGAGAAGGGGTGGAATGTTAGCGAGTTGAAGCCACTGCAAGGTTGTCCGAGCTGGGCCTTGGCTTACTTGAACAAGCTGTAGTTGGAGCCGGAGCTCGGAGGCGCAAGATCCTGTGCGATAAGCACCGAGATCACGAGGGCATACACGGCAATGATACCGGACATGACGACGGGAATGAGACACTATGGGACGAGGAGATGCGCATTAGCAAAGGGCCGGATATCACAACCTGATGACGTATCGCGTATCGTGTATCGCTCACCTTCATGATGAGGTCCGGCCGGAAGGTGCCCACGCCGGCGATACCGATGCCCGATTTCGCTGTGCCGTATGCGGCTCCCACGCCTGAAAATTATTGTCAGCGTCCATCATCGTTTCTATGAAAGGGTGGCAGCTTCCTTGTCGGTAAAATGAGATATCGAGCGTTCTATCAAGCGTTGTCGGATGAGGAGAAGCTCGGCGAGACAAGAACATACATCCTAAGATCATGGCGCTCGCAATTCCGGCCTGGAAGACAAGAGAATGGATGTCAGCTGGCGTAAACGATGCAGATACTGCAGCCGAGGAGGCGGAGATAGATGCCGTACCATGCCGAAGAAGGGCGCAAACTTGGGGGACAGCGCCGACTCTGCCATGTTTTCCCGTGTAATGACGAAGCTGTTAGGGGAAGAGATGGAAGATGGGAGATGAGAGGGCGTGCCAGGGGCAGCGGAAAAGATGAAAATGAGTGAAGCGTGGAGCGCTGCACGAATCGGTCGAGTAATCCGAGGTGTGGCAATGGTGAATCTCGATTGGCGTCGTCGTTGTTGAGAGCTTTCCGTGCAAGGCAGAAAAAGAAGGGAGAGAAAGACAGCTTTCTCGAGACCCACCACAGCGTACACAGTATAGCGTCAGAGCAAGGAGCAGCAATGCGTGGTTTTGTTTGATACAGCCCCGCTCCACCCTGTTAACGGCATCATCCAATTGGCTGTGGGATGGTTTTATCACGTGACATGGCGATGCAGATAGCGATACGACTTTAACTGAATGGGAAAGGAGAGAGTACTGTCTACCGATACGCGACGTGGACAAAATGGGCGAGACAGAAATGACAGGTCAGCAACTGCGATTGGGGCAACTGGCGATGGTAAACGTACTGGAGGGCTGTCAGACGGTGAGGGCGAGGAAGGTCTTGTTCATGCCGAGAATGCGGGAAGCCGCACATGTAAACACTGGTTAAATGCATATTATGCGCCCCTGCGGTGCAGACGTATGTATTACTCGACTCCTCCGTCAGTGCCCCATTTCCCGATCTCAAACATCACCGCTTTCCTTCCCGTCCGCTTATCCACCCCCCTCCCCCAAACGACAAATTAGACTTGGGGCCAGGTCTTCTCTTCCACGTATCTTACGAGTATATCCTGCCAGCAGTATATACTCAGATCTTCGTCCGTCCACCTCCCTTGGTCCCCCACGGTTCGCGGAGCGGCCGTTGGATCTTGGGTTAGTGCTGAGTACGCTGATTCTCTCCTGTCCCTCCTTTTCTCTCCCCGTTCTATTCTAGTCTCCTTTCCCCTTCTGCTCGTTCTGGCGGTCTCGGTTTCTCACACCATATTCTACGTTTTTAGAAACGGCCGCTCTTCACAGTTCCCTGTGGATCGATTTCCAATTTATCATCAGTGTCTAGCGCCATTACGACAAAAAATTGCCGACTTAAAGGGGGCCAATTCTTCTGCTCGGCCTCCTCGTCCACCCTCGCAACATCTCGACCTTGTTCAACAGGCTCACGACGCCTCAGTCGCCGACCTCTCCTCCTTCTGCTCCTCTGTCCGATTCCCTCGACCGCCTTCGTGCATCGCCGGATTGGCTGTCCTGCTTACCACTTTCTCCCTTTCCGAGGGACCGTTCCATCTCCTGTTCAGAATCATCAGACGATAACGTCACATTGGGCTCGACGTCCGGGGAAACTTTTTTTAGGAGACACATCGCCGCACCGCCTCGAACAGGACACCGTCTTTTGTGGTCCATCCATTACCTCTCTGTCCCTTTCGCTGCACCGTCCTGGCTGTCTGTCGTTCATCTCGGCCTCACCCAACGACGCTGCCTATCCGCCAACAGAAGACGGGAGCAAAAGAGAGAAATCCCTTAGCATCAGCATCTACACATTTCCCACCCCCTCCTTCTGAGCTGGAGCTGCGAAACGTTTGCTGGTCTGCTGCATCACTGATTTATAACGACCGTCCTCCGTCTATGAAGGACCTTACTTCGGCCTGGTGATCGCCGAGTAAAGACGTCAGCACGTTTGGATACTCCATATATTCCCCGCTCTTTCTCTAGCTTGTGGAACATTCATACAGCTTCCCAAGTGCAGAAGAAAAGAAGAGCGTGCGCACAGTCAAGCTTGTAGAGATTCTCTTCAGAATCGGCTTGGTGGCCTCCGGGCCTAGCAGATGTGAGTTTTTTTGCAGATTAGGAAGAGAAAGCATGCGAATTCGAGCACCCCTTTATACGCCACTGCGCCCGATATCAGGGACGGGATTCCCGTCACCGTAACCATCTCTCTTACCCCCTTTGGATGTGCAGGTGCATATTAGACGTATTGGGCGTTTTCTTGCACCGTTTGCAACGTTTGTATTTGTTTGCTTGTTCTATATAGCCATGTTCCCCTTTTCCTGTGTGGCCTCCTAAACTCTTCTCAGTTTTACTTCACCTCTTGCCTGCACAGAATCCATCCTCTTGCTGACCGGCTTCTCCCAGACAGCCTGAAGACGGATTTAAAAAGCCCCAGCCGCCGCCATGGTGGACTACCCGTCGTCTAATCGTAGGCCAGTACCGCCTCGGTCTCAAGAGTACGACAATGCACAGGGGCATACGCCAGGACACGCACCAAACTACCAACGAGATGCAGCCTTTTCAAATATATTTGGTGCCGCCCCTCCGCCTGGACGCTCCCAGACCATGACGTCTATCGCCCCCCCTGATATGATGGCGCCACAGCAGCACCAGCAGCAACATCAGCAGTATGCACAGCACGGCGGTTACGATTCCGAGAGGACTGCTTCTCTCAGGCAAGGACCGCCTCCCCAACGAGGGATGCCTGGACCAGGTGGAATGGGGCCTGGGGGAGGCTACAACCCCCAGCCTTACGAGCGAACGAGAACTATGGACTCGAGCTTGGCACATGTGATGAGCGCCGGTGGCTACTATGGAAGACCCGGACTGCGATCTACATCAGGTGGCCCGCCGGTGCCGTCACCAAGTGCCCAGTATCTGCAGCAGCAGCAACAGATGAGACGATTTCCCGGCCAGCAGCCGCCGCCCCGTCAGGAGTCTCGCGCGCCGATGCCCATGGCAGGAGGCCGAGGGCCCCCAGCTCCACCAGGCCCTGGGGGCCCGGGAGACATGCGCACTCCGGCCCAGCGCTACTACCAGGGTGGTGGACCGCCACCGTCGCTCAACTCGGACACATACCGAACGCAGTCCCTGGCCAGCATGCCTCGGCCGAATCCTCAAGCCATGTATCACCCTCCGCCAAGCACGTACCAGCAAATGCCCGCTCAGGCCGGGCGCCAACCCCAGTATGGTGTTGGCCATAGCGGCAGCGCCACCGGCCAATATCCACAATCAAACACTACGGCCCATGGCCGCGTTGTGCCTGGCCGCCATCCCGAAGACAGGACCATGTCGATGACCGGCGGTTATGCCTCACACTCTAACCAGGATGCCCACCAGACGATGAGTGGACGCATTATCCCGAACCGCAGGATGCCAGGATCGCCGGGCTGGAAGGACGGTGAAAACGGCAACCCGGAACACTTCCACCAAGCCATGCCAGTAGCGCCCGGTGCTCAGACGAGGACAACCAGCATGCAGTCCATGACGAGCGGACATGGCAATGGTGGTGGAAGCATCTCCAGCAACGCCAATTCTGGCAGCATGTCTGACCATCATCGCACCCTGTCCATGGCGTCGACACTGGCACCTTCAGTTGCTGCTAGTGACCGCACAGAAGTGCCGTCACAGCAGGCCCAGAATCAGCAGCAGGCTTTGATGCACCGAGGCTCGCTCACACGGTCTGAAAACGGCGAGCGCCCTCCGACGGCCAAGATTCGGCCACCCCTTGTTTACCCTGCCCTGTTGTCACGCGTCGCCGAGGTCTTCCGGGAAAAGATTGTCATTGGCGACCGTACCAAGAACGAGCTCTCGTACAAGAACGCCTTCAGCGGTGCTGAGGCTGTCGACGTGTTGTCTTTTATCATTCGCACCACTGACCGCAACCTGGCTCTGTTGTTGGGTCGCGCCCTGGACGCCCAGAAGTTCTTTCACGATGTGACGTACGAGCACCGGCTCCGAGACTCGACCAATGAGATGTACCAGTTCCGCGAGAACCTCGACGACATGGCGAGTGAGGAGCCCGGTCCTAGCCCCAGCACGAGCAGCAGCGTCAACGGCGTCTTTGTACTTCTGTCAGAGTGCTACTCGCCAACGTGTACGCGCGACCAGCTCTGCTACTCGATCGCGTGCCCGCGGCGCCTGGAACAGGTGTCGCGTCTCAATCTCAAGATGGGGCCTGGACTGCAGGGTACAGAGGGAACTGGCGCCATGGTGGGCGAGGACGATGCTGACGTCACAGACGAGCAGAAGCTGTGGATCAACTCCGTGCCCAAAGAGGTGGCGGATAGCATCAGCGACCGAGAGAAGAAGCGGCAGGAGGTCATATCCGAGATATTCTACACTGAGCGTGACTTTGTCAAAGACCTGGACTATCTGCGCGACTTCTGGATTCTGCCGCTGCGGGCGTCGACGTCTCCTATCCCGGCCGCGCGCCGTATGCGGGTCGTCAGCACCATTTTCAGCAACATCATCGATCCGCCAGCGATCCGTGCCGTCAGCGCCCGATTTGCCAAAGCGCTCACGGAGCGCCAGCAGAAGAGTCCGGTGGTGCACAATGTCGGCGACATCTTCATGGAGTTTGCGCCGCTGTTCGAACCATTTATCCGGTACGGCTCGCGGCAGCTGGAGGCAAAGTACGAGTTTGAGAATGAGCGCAGCAGCAACACTGCCTTCAGCCGGTTTGTCGATGAGATTGAGCGGCGGCGCGAATCGCGCAAGCTGGAGCTCAACGGCTACCTGACGAAGCCGACGACGCGTTTGGCCCGTTACCCTCTGCTGCTTGAGAATGTGCTCAAGTATACGGAGCCGGACAACCCGGATCTGGTGGATATCCCGCGCGTGCTAGTGATCATCCGTGATCTGCTGAGCCGGGTCAACGCCGAGTCGGGCAAGGCAGAGAACCGGTTCAACCTGCGGCGCCTGGACGAGCAGCTGGAGTTCCGCCCCAATGAGAAGGTGGACCTGAAGCTTCGGGAGACGAACCGTGAGCTGGTCTTCAAGAGCCAGCTCAAAAAGTCCCCCGCCGATCCTCCGGACATAGTGGCGTACCTGCTAGACCACGCGGTGCTGCTGGTGCGGACGAAGCAGGTGGGCAAGGTGGAGAAGCTCAAGGCATATCGGCGGCCGATCCCTCTGGAGCTGCTCGCGATAAAGGAGATGGACGAGGTGATTCCGAAGCAGGGCTCGGTCAAGCGGTCGTCAAGCAGCCTGCTGCCGCTGCGGACGGGCAACTCGGATGCAAAGAAGGGCGAGGGTTGGCCCATCACCTTCCGTCATCTAGGCAAGGCCGGGTACGAGCTGACGCTGTATGCGTCCAACCAGGCGGCGCGGCAGAAGTGGCTCGAGTTTATCGACACGGCCCAGCAGCGGCTGCGTTCCCGCGCTGACTTCCTCAACACGGCAATCATTCCCACCAACTTCACGACAGCGGTCAACAAGGTCAACTGCGCAGCACCTTATGGTAAGCGTCCTCTTGGGGCCCTTGGGGCCCTTGTAGTTCTACTTTTGTCATTTGTCTTTTGTCTTCCATCATAATTATTGCTTTGCTGACACTAGGACGCAGATGGTGGACGGAAGCTCATCTACGGCACGGACAACGGCATCTACGTGGCGGACCGGAAGTCACGTGAGCCGTCGATGCCGCGGCGTGTTGTGGAGACGCAAGCGGTCACGCAGGTGGACGTGCTGGAGGAGTACCAGCTGCTGCTGGTGCTGTCGAACCGGACGCTGCTGTCGTTCCCGCTGGCGGCGCTGGACCCGAACGACCCGACGCTGGCGAAGCGGCCCAAGAAGATCCAGAGCCACTGCAGCTTCTTCAAGACAGGCATCTGCCTCGGACGCCATCTCGTGTGCTGCGTCAAGTCGTCGGCGCTGTCGACGACGGTCAAGGTGTACGAGCCCAACGACACGATGTCCAAGGCGAAGGGCAAGAAGGGCTTTGGCAAGATGTTCAACGCCGGGCAGGACGAGCTGAAGCCGTTCAAGGAGTTCTACATCCCGACGGAGTCGACGTCGATCCACTTCCTCAAGTCGAGCCTGTGCGTGGCGTCGGCGCGCGGCTTCGAGGTGGTGTCGCTGATGACGCTGGAGACGCAGTCGCTGCTCGACCAGGCCGACACGTCGCTGGACTTTGTGGCGCGCAAGGAGAACGTGCGGCCGATCCATATTGAGCGGCTCAACGGCGAGTTTCTGCTCAACTACTCCGAGTTCTCGTTCTTTGTCAACCGCAACGGCTGGCGGGCGCGGCCGGAATGGCGGATCGACTGGGAGGGCAGCCCGCAGAGCTTTGCGCTGTCATATCCGTGGATCCTGGCGTTTGAGCCCAATTTTATCGAGCTGCGGCACATTGAGACTGGTGCAGTACACATTGTTCCGCACAAGAACATTCGGATGCTTCACTGCAGCACGCATGAAGTGAGTTTTTTCCCCTTTTTTCCCCTTTTTTCCCTTTTTTTCCTTTTTTTCCTTTTTTTCCTACTTTTTCCTTCTGTTTGGGAGGGATTTCTTCCAAGTAACCATCGGCTGACCGCGCAGATCATCTTTGCATACGAGGATGAACGTGGCGAGGACGTGGTCGAAGCGCTGGACTTCTGGAAGAGCCAACGGAAATCCGAAGTGCCGAGCCTCGCGGAGCCGATCGAGGCGCGTAGCAGCGGTCCTCCCCAGCTGTCGCTGTCGCGTCTCTCTCAGTAATACCAATGCATATAACACGCACACACACATATATATAGCCTTGATATTGCTGGCTTCGAGCTTCGACGTGGGCAGGGGAAGGATGCATATTTGTGTTTTCTCAAGAAGATTACTGATCTGAGAAGACAAGGGGACGTTGTGTCTTGTTGGACTACCTGTTTCTTATTTTTACAGCTTTCGCCGGGACGGATGGAACCCGTTCAGGGATTTATTCTTTTTTTTTCTAGAGGGAAGACCGATACATCTCGTGTATATGCCTATATCATCGTGTAATTTTTTGCGCCGAGTTTCCGATTCGATATTGTGCTCCCAGGGGAGCCTTGAGATGTAGCCGATGATATCAACCAGTTCGCTTGCGTCTTGTGTCAAAAGAGCTGGGCGTCATGAGAGAGGGAAGAGGATGCAGTTCTGAATTCACAGTGTTTCCCAGAGTAGGAGATGCGCTGTCTAATAATAAGCTACAGGAGAAGAAGATGAAGGCCAAGTTGGGCAATGCAGTTTCTGTTTGTTTTTTTCGTAGTCCGATTTCTTCTTGGTACCCGTTATCTTCCTACTTTTATTTCCCTCTTTTCTGTCTGGATTTCTCCTCCTCGTCACGCTGGGCCGATCAGTAGTGCGAGGCAGCGGCCTGGCAGGCTTTCTGTAGGAGGTGTCAGCGGGAGAAGAAACGAAAAGAAACGAAACGAAACGAAACAAAGAGTAAAGAAGAAAACGCACCAGCTGTTCCAGGTACCAGCCGCAGATCTGCATGTTGCCCGACTGCTCGTCCATGCACTGGGTGAAGCTGCGGGTGGCCGTCGAGCAGTTGGGACCCCAGTTCTCCTGCTGGGCGGTCGTCGGTGCTGCGTACTGCTGCGGCGGCGGAGCCTGCTGCTGCTGCTGAGGGGGAGCGGCCTCGGAGGACGAGCTACCGCCGCTGAACATGTTGCCGATGGCGTGGCCGACGGACGAGCCAATGGCGACGCCGCTGTTTTGGGTCAGTCAGTCAGTCTGGGGGATGTCCTCTCTTTCTCTGCTGTTTCTTTTCCTTCCTTCTCTTCTCTCCTGTTCTTTTTCTTCTCTTCTCTCACCATCATCTTCTGTCTCTTTCTGTCTCTTTCTGTCTCTCTCTGTCTCTTTCTGTCTCTCTCTGTCTCTCTCTGTCTCTCTGTCTCTCTCTGTCTCTCTGTCTCTCTCACTCTCTCACTCACGCTGCTGTGCTGGCCATCTGGCCAAAGAGACCCGGGCCCTGCGATACCGGGGCAGCCATCTGTGGTGCGGGTGCGGCAACGGGTGCCGGCGGCGGCGGTGCCGGGTGGGCAGCATATGTGGTAGCCGGGCGGCTCTGGTGCTGAGGAGCCGGAGCCCGCGAGACGGTCGGCCGGCCGGAGGAGCGTTGACGAGGCATTGTGGAGAAGATGGTAGACGTGGTGGTGTTGGTGGTGGTGGTGGTGGTGGTGGTGGTACTAGTAGTATTGATATTACGATTGAGATTGACAGGATTGACAGGATTGACAAGCTTGACAAGACGCTCGGCTATTGTCAAAAAATAAATATGTGGGTTTTGGAGTAAAAGAGTCCAGGCAGCCGGCCGAATTGTAAAGAAGGCTATTCCGAGCGGACCAGAAATGTCGAAGCTTTTTTTATACCGACGTTTCTGGCCAATCACGTAGCATCAATTTGCCACGCGTGGAGAACCGGAGAACTGCAGCGCCGCTCTGCGTTCCCAACGTTTCGGAGTTAAGCGTGGAAGCTTCCCAAACTCGCGACTTGCTTATACGCGGTAGCATACTGAAAGCAGAAGGCACGACAGACGCCTTGTTCTTGCTTCCAGACTGTTTCTGAGCTTGCCTTTCCCCCCCAAAGGAGGATCATCCCTTATGATCACTTCCACACCTGTGACATCTGCCTCAGCTCAACCCTCCGCAACCACAAGACGTTGCACCGCCAGAACGAGGCGGTGGCTTATTATATCTGACCGCCCTGTGCAAGTACATCAGGTGTCTCTCGGCTACGGCAGCTTGCGGCTGCGCCGACGACGCAACAGAACTGCACTTTTGCTGCTCTACCAATAAAAACAATTCGGCCACAGCTGCCTGCCAGCAGCCCATCCTGAGGCTCTTTTGCAATGGGGCATGCAACAGGGGGGCGGTGCATCACATGGCTACCAAATCAGACCGCTCCAAAGTTAGGCGCTGTGTTGCCGCAGATGGAGAGGCAGACAAGGGAGAGTCTACGAGTATGTGAAAGACGTTCGACTATCTAGCCAGAAGCAAATCATTGTATTCTCGTGCCGCAAAAACGTGGCGAGATACATTGGGGCTAGGCTTTTCTTTGTTTTTGTCCTGTGCGGCTGCTGCTGGTCGCCTTTTGTTCAGGCCTCCTCAGCCTCGCCCGCGACATGTCAGCACGACCTTTTGGAGGGGGGGCGGAAGCCCTCCTCCCACAACCTGATGAGGGCGGAAGGGCTGACGAAAACTCGTCCTCAAAAGCAATGGCCCTGCTCCCCAGATTTCAGGATGCAAAGCGGCTTGGTTTAGCAACGCTCTCTAGAAGATCCTACTTAACATTCGTACCACGAAACTTCCTTCCGATTTGGACAAGGCCTTGCGATCGCTACAGAATCAGAATATTCAGCTTTGACTGTCCTTGTCACTGTCTCGTCTCGGAGCATTTTTCTCTGGTCGTGCTGTGCCAGAGCAATCTCGAAAGCCTCGCACCCCGACGGGAATCATGACCGGCCACTCTCCAGTGCTGCCTATGACGGCATATGACAGTATAGGCGGGATAGAACATTCGGCCAGCAGCTGTGCAGTCCATGTCCACGAGAGTTTGCACAGCTCACCAGCGCCACAGCCCGGATGGCACTGGGGTCGCTGGCGACAGCGTGCACCGCAGCGACGAGAGTGCCCGGACATAGATGAGACGGGAAAGGGCAAAGCCGCACACGGCGACGCATCAGTGATAGCCACGGCAGACGTGTCCGAACCTGTGATGACGCCGGCCACAGTTTGGTCGCCGCCACCTCCTCTCGGCCATGCTTCGCCATCTCCATCGGCCTCGTTTGCCTCTTCGTCGTCTGGCAAGACAAAGGCCAGTAACAAGACCGCTTCGACAACCGCTTCGACCACCCCCTCGGCGGCCTCCTCAACAGCCCCGCTGCTTCGCAGGATCGGCACGGCTCCAGGTGCCGGCTCTGTCTCCACCGTTTCGGCTGCAAAGACGGGTCTCTCTCCCAACGACCGCACACCTTCAGTGTTCAGCTCCGACTTGGGCCGGAATTGGTTCCGCACCGAGATATTTTGCGGCCTGGTCATCTTCTTTCCCTTAGCCATAGCCGCCGGTGCGCTTCAGTGGTCACCTCGCGTTGTCTTTGCACTGAGCGCGCTCAGCGTAGCAGGCCTTGAAGTGTTCATCAGCACGGCGCTGGAGCGCGTGTGTCTGGCTCACACCGACCAGAACCTGCCGGCTGCTGCCTGCCTGGAGATCATCCCCAACATCTTTCCTATTATGGTACGTCCTAGATGGCCTACGCGGCATTGCGAGCTCCGCACATGATCACATCGGCTAACACTCGCCCTCGATATCTACAGATTGGCGTTGCGGCACTCATCTCTGACGAGATTAGCGTGGCCAAGTCATTTATCATTGGCAACGTCCTAAACAACATCCTACTGGTGAGACACCCATCTCAGCACCTCAGCACCTCAGCACCTCAGCACCTCAGCATCTTCACAAGACAGCCTCTTTCCTTGACCACTAACATGCCGTTTTCTCTTTTTCTTTTCTCTTTAGGGCACCGGGCTTTCGCTGTTCATAGGCGGCTTCAAGCCAGACTACGAGGGCTATAAGCAGCAGATCAACGACACTGCCTTTGAGCTTATCAAGCTAACCATGATAGCCACCTCGCCAATTATCATGACCTGGGCCATGATCTACGTTATGACCTCACAGGCTGAGCTGTCTGTTGTCAGCGTCGGCGGCGGTATTGTGAGCATCGATTCCATCCAGGCAGACACCGACACAATCGTCAGCGCCAAGACTGCGTCTGCTATCCGCGGCCTCTCGCGCGGAACCGCGCTCATTCTGCTGGTCGTCTACGTCGTGTGGACTCTTTTTCGCCTCACCACACACCGCGGCCTCTTTACAGAACATGACCGCAACCGCCGCTCCGCTGCAGCCGTTATCCAACGACGTGGCGCCTGGCCTTTGCGGAAGGTGGCAGGCGAGCTGAAAATGGATAAGAGCGAGAGCGAGGAGCCGCCGAGGAGGCGGTGTCTGTCAGGAACTCCTGCCCGATCCATCGCTGCTGGTACCGGCCGCGTTGTCTCCCTCGCTGCCGCCTTTGTCGCTGCCATCTTCTGCTGCCATTATCTTGTGACCAGCATCGATCCTCTGGTCGGGGAGCCCGGATCGTCGGCCGAGACGAGCTCTGCCGCCTCCTCTCTGCGCCGCCACTTTGTCGCCAGCATTCTGCTGCCGTTCATCGTCAACTTCTACAGCGATCTGCGGGCAGCGGAGCTGGCCAGCTGCAGCGGCCGCGACGTCAGCCTGGCGGTGCAGCTGACGTACGGTGCCGGCGCCAGCTCCATCCTCTTGACGCTTCCCGTGCTGGTGGTCGTCGGCTGGGCCACCGATCACGCGCTGCTGCTCGACTTCAGCGCCTTTGACGTGTCCATCCTCGCCGGCGGCGTGTGGGCGACATCCATTTTGACGACGAGCCGCGTGGACTACTTTCGCGGATTTGTATTTTTGTGCTTGTGAGGAACTCTACTCTTTCTTCTTCTTCTTCTTCTTCTTCTTCTTCTGTTATGCCTTGCTGTTGCCTTTCTAACACAACCTTCTAGATACAGCATCATGGCCCTAGCCATCTTCTTATTCAAAGAATAGGCGAGGCTCAGGTGGACGACAGAAAAGCCTATACGAAGGGTATGGGGTGTATTTAATTTACTATAATGCGGCGGTTTCAGCAAGAGTCAACACACAAAGCGTAGGCGGAATTGCGAGTGGCAACAGAAAAGGGGGAAGACTTTGCCAGGTCTCTCCTATGGCCACAGAAGGAGAGGAAGCAGGAAAGGGAATGACGGGGAAAAAAAGAGAAAGAAAAAATTTTTAGTCAAAAAGGAAACTTTGTAATAGCAACTCCTCGTTTCGATCAAGGGACCTCCGGGTTATGAGCCCGGCGCGCTTCCGCTGCGCCAAGTTGCT
>JRUC01000386.1:0-22536 GCA_000806385.1 Leptographium procerum
GGACTTGCAGGGAATCGAACCCTGGACCACTCCCATGCTAAGGGAGTATTATACCACTAAACCACAAGCCCGTTTTGTCTTGTATTTGAATATGTGCCTTAAAGCCGGTAGCATATAAGTAGTTTGAGCACATTAGGCATTTATTTGGGAGCACTACCTATTATAACGCTTTTCACAAACTTTCAGTCTTGAAGCAGGACTTAGTAGTTGCCGCATACGATGACATGGGGTCATTCTTGTGACCTCCTAGTCTACTGCCTCTGTGCTCTGGAAAGTTTTCACTTCTGTGGCTATCATGACTGGAAAACACCGTGTGCTCCGACGCTTGGTGAGAGTGCGACTCTCCCGTGCGATTTACGACTCGGGTGATATTCTGTAGAAGCAGAAACATCTCGTGCGGAACCTTAATGAGAGTAGAAGTGAAACCTGTATGCGTACAGCATGATGCGGCTGGCAATGGCATCTGGCCAATCTGGTTTCCAAGGTTGTAGAGTTGTCACAATTCTTTTGCAAAGGGGAAGACATTGCTTTCGAGTATTCGTAGACAATGATACTCCATACGGATCACCAAATCTTAGGATAGTGTTTTGGTCACGAGACAATGCTATTCGGTCCTCGTCTGCGACAGCCCCGTGGGATGCACCCTCGTAAGGGCTGCGCTAATCGAGGAGCCAACTTCGGAGCAATAAGAGCCACATGGGCTTGGCCGTAACATACTACTCGTATTAAGTCGGGGGAAGGCGGGGCAGCATTAGGACTACTGTATTGTGGCGTTTTAATCTTACATGCTGGCAGCAAGTATAGAGTACAAGGGGCCATTTTGTCAAACATTAACAACACGGAGTACCCGCACCTTTTCAGTCGCAGAAGACTCTTGCTGTCCCGTGTGCGTCTAGCCTAGAATGTATTGACTGCACTGCATGAGGACTATGGCATGTCATTTCAGGCAACAATATTTTAGGTTGATAACAGTATGTTCCATTTGACGGGACGCTTTCTCTGGCATTAAATTTGCAATGGGCGCTACGGAGTACTGAAAGAGGTGATAGTCAGAATGAGCAAGAAACGTAAAACCCACGTAACAGAAAGGCTGGCAAAAAGTCATTAGGCTTTCGCAGACTACGTAATTGCATTGTCTCAGGGGTAGCAGATTTACGGAGTAGGCGGTTTTAGCTCGTGCTATGGAAAAAAAGGAAAGGAAAGGGAGAGGAAAAATTATCGCAGAACGAAAAACGCCAATTGCTACTAGCCCAGCTTTGCATTTTAGGCGGAAGCAAAAGGGGTTCGAATGGTGGCGATCATGTTGTCGGGCCTTTCCTTCGGCCATTTTCTCCGACTTTCTAAGAATTGGGATGCCACCTTATTTTTCATGGGCACTTCACTCCCGTTCATCACGGCACGCAGAACGTAGGTCAGCAACTCGCAACCAGAAACTGACAAAATCAGGGACGGGACAAAAAAGAAAGAATTGAGAAATATTGAGGAGAAAAAAAGAAAATCAAGGGAGAGAGAGTGAACCAGAACGCGTGTACAAAGTTTGTTTTGCCGTATGGTACGGTGTAGGAACCACAGTGCCGTACGAGTACCCAATGCGATTGATCCCTCCGAAGTGCAGCAAATACGCCCCGGAAACTCTCCGAAAGTCTCGCAGGGACAAAGACGTGTAGAAGAAGTGGGAACGAAAGGTTGGGCCAGCATCAATTAAAGGGGCCGGGGACTCTTGTGTCGTCTCTGCTCTTGTTAGGTTTTCGGGGCGAATTCGAGTAGTACGGAAGGATTTACATGTAAAAGGGAAGTAAGAAGTAAAATAAGATACAAGCAGGAATAAAAATAAATAAAGTAAAAAGAAGCGAACAATGCCCGGCCAGAACTACCATAGCGTATTCCGGACGGAGTACTCGTATACCGTTTTTAGGCTCTTGGTCCAGCCGGAAGCTTGTGCGCGGAGCTACTCGTGCAGGTAGCATTGTTCCGCTGTCGCATAAATCACACCATACGTCGTACTCTTCAAATGCTAGGAAGTGCTGTTTCCCCGTTTGACTACTCCGTGCGAGTACTCGTAGTGCCGACTGCCTCGTTAGTGGCTTCCTCTCGCCGTCGTGCCTGCCGGTTTCGCAAAGCTTCTGCTTTCTTTTTCCACATGAATGACTGCTCTGCATCCACAGTAGAAGGCAAAATACAAAGTAGCTCGATCTTACCACGCACTTCTGCCACATTAGGCCCCTGCTCGTATCTCATAGATGTGGCGTGCCACTGACAGATTGCAGGGGCAATTAGCAGATCGCGACTCTTCTTGGCAGGATGAAAGTGGTAACCTCCGCCCATCAATATCACAGCTGCCAAGGTATTCACCCGAGAACATCGCTATCCCTGCTTACTGCTTTCCAGCTTCCACTTCTAATGCCACGGCAAGATGCTTTGAATACTCATTTGGTAGCAATGTCGCACGGACATCTACGAGAATGAGTACTCCGCACAGGCACTCTGCACCTCGGCTGTCTGCTCTGCTAAGTGCTACCCTCTACTCATATGTAAGAGTTGCATCAGCATCCTGCCTCCCCACAGTCAGAGAAAACATGATTTCTGACAGCCCAACCAAGGGTTCGTTGCTAGCTGCATCAGGAAAAGCGACCGGACGGGCTGAGCGTGTGGGCCTTTGCCCTGACAGCGGATCCAAAGCACCGTATCCAGATCCGACCATGGTGGCCGAACTGGTTTAGCGTTTCAAGAGGCCAATGCGCATGACATTCCAGTGAGAGGTTCCGAGTACCCGTACTCATGCTCGTAGGTACAGCCAATACACCCGATCCCTTCCTTGTGCTTTCTTTTTTTCTTCTTTTCTTTTTTCAGGTCGTGATTCTTTTTTTTTGTTATATATTTTTTTTTCTTGCTGCATCGCCAACCTGACCGTCTTTCTTTCTCAGCAGTTACCGCGACTGAGCTGGACGTCAAACATTGCGGCCACCGCGAGTGAGATGCTGCTCCTCCTCGCCTCTGCCGACCCGAGCACTACTTAGGCATGCGCAATCCTTCGAACCCCCGTCTTATACTCTGCACGAACGATCTTCAAAGCTCCCTTCCGTCGGATGCAACATGAGAGGCCTCCTCAGCCTCGTACCTCTGCTGCTCTGCGCAGTGTTTCTGCCCTTGACTAGGGCCGGGACACTCCAGTTGCCGGCTTGCGGTGTACGTCTTGCCCGATACCTTGCGATTTACGGCCAGGAATAGACGCCCTTTCGCTAACTGCTCATCCGCGCAACAGACCAGCTGTCTAATAGAAGCTCTGCCCCAAACACCCTGCTCTGAGTCCAACACCACTTGTATCTGCACCAACGCCGAGCTGACAGCCCTTGTCACCCGGTGCCTCATTGCCAATTGCACAGCTATAGATGTGCTAGGTATGCATGATCAATAGTGTCGCCATTCCCCTCAGTGCTCTTTAACTGACATGCCACTCCCTCCCTCCTATAGCAACCAAAAATGTGACATCTATCACGTGTAATGATCCAGTCCGGAGCAGGCAGGGCTCAATGAGGGCCACGGCCATCTCTCTGAGCGTCATCTCGGGTGTTTTCGTCCTGCTTCGCTGCGGACATCGGATCTTCATGCTCCACGCAAACCTTGAGGCAGATGACTGGTGTATTCTAGCTACCGCCATTGTCGCCGTCCCGCAAATCTACCTTGTGATACACGGCACAATCGCCAACGGACTCGGCCTCGATGTCTGGACTGTGCCCGTGCACAATATAAACAACTTTGGCAGATTTCTCTACGCCATTGAAATGCAATACTTTCTGAGCTTGATGCTGCTGAAAGTCTCTCTTCTCCTCTTTTACCTCCGCATATTCCCGGACAAAAAAGTTCGTCTGATTCTCTGGTCAACAGTCGGCTTCGTTGTCGGCGTCAGCGTCGTTTTCATATTCCTTTCTATCTTCCAATGCCGGCCGATATCCTTCTTCTGGACTCAATGGGATGGTGAGCACTCGGGCCATTGCATCAACAGCAACGCCATGGTGTGGGCGCACGCAGCCTTCAGCATCGCCGTCGACTTCTGGATGTTGGCCGTTCCCCTATATCAACTTCGGCACATCAAGCTGAGCTGGACGAAGAAGATCGGCGTCGCCGTAATGTTCTGTGTGGGGACCTTGTACGTCGACATATTTCACTTCTCTTTTTTTTCTATCATCTTTCCACTGACAGTATATGTAGCGTCACTGTTGTCAGTATTCTGCGCCTCCACTCTCTCGTCAACTTTGCCAAATCCCAGAATCCTACTTGGGACAATGCCGCCGTGTCCAACTGGTCAACCATCGAGGTTTGCGTCGGCATCATCTGTACATGCATGCCATCGCTCCGCCTCATTTTGGCTCGTATTTCACCTAGCATATTCGGAGGCTCTTCGGCGCGCTCATACGCACACTACCCAGACTATGGAGCCAACTACGGTGGAGCCATCGGCAATGCAGGCAGCGGCCGGGTCCCTCGCAGTATCCCTCTGGTCTCCACGGCGCACTCGCAAAAGGACCATACAACCCTCACGACGATTACCATCAACGATCCCTCGGAGCCCAGCACTTTGACCGATATAAATCGCAGTGCGAGCAAGTCAAGCGGGCCCGAAGATCCGCGTGGCATCATGTACTCGAAGTCATACGCCATCGAATACGGCTCCGAGTACAACGATCAAGCACGACTTGTGGATAATAATGCCATGAGCAGCTCCCACATGAACACGGCTGATACGGACAAGCAAGCGGGCCGAGGTGATACGTGAAAATTAGTCGTTTGTGCTGATCCTTTCGATCAATGTTGTGGATAACGATTGCACGGTCTCATTTTGCTGCACTTTTCTTTTGCCTTGTGTCTGCTTCTTCTATTAGCTAAGGCATGATTTGTATTGTTCGTAATCTTTGGATTTTGTATGGGAGGAAGACGACTGGATCGGCTCAAGTAGCTGGTTCTCTAGGGGGGGCCGGGGTTTTGATGCTTCATAAGCGCATTTCTATTTTGCTAAAAGCGTGCTCTTTTTTTTATCTATTATACCACATAGGACTCGCGTCCTCTTTAACCTTAAATGCCTACCTTTTGTTTGCTGTTTTGTTGTGGTTTTAATCTTTTCCATCCCTCTAGAGTCAGGAGACACTAGTGCTGATGAGCTTCCTATTCACCTACTGTGGGCGAGACATGGCATGGCAATGTGGCTTAGATCGCATGCGAGGAAGTCTTTTCAACTTTCTAACTTTACTTAACAAGGTCATTGTGACACATGTCTTCAAACTAACTTTAGGTAAACAGATTTCTGTTCTTCTTCCGCCGCTCTTACTTTGATTCTGCATTGAAAGTCTTTAGGTTTTGTCCTTATAGTCTTAGCTACTTGAGCACTGGCTTAGTCTTTCTCCTGGCAAGGATCGGGCGCGCAATGCTATTCATTTGATGACAAACGCAACAGGTAAAGACCTGTGTGCGCTCATCGCAGTGCTCTATTACCATCTCGATTATATCCACTGGCAGCTCAAATATCCTCCTAAAAATCATAGAATGTACGGTAAGCGTATCGACTACACTGACCATGTGCAGTTCTGTTCCCTGTTCCCAGATGTCGATGGCCTCGAACATATTTATTTTCAGATTACGTTTCCAGTCTGTGAAGATATTTCGGAATTGCAGAAAATTCGATGTGCATACCCTCTAAAAGACAAATCCATTTCACCTCAGCATGCTGAAAGGGAGAAAATAATACTGGTCGACATGGTAGAGACCGTAACCGCACTCCACATATGATTTGCGAAGACACGAGATAGTCGAGAACTTTTGGTGCGATGATCGCGCAGCGAAGCCACTGTGCCTGTCTTCTAGTCCTAGCAACAGGAATTTTGTTCCACACATCCAGCCGTGCCTGGAGGCACTGCTCATCTTCCGCTTTGCCTTGCAGCCAGGGTCGCTGAGATCGGGTGTCAGTCCATGCAGCCAAGTGCTTATCTCAGTCAGCCCAAGTCCAGCCGCAGTCTTCTTTAAGTATTTCATACAGTCCGTTTGTTAGTCCCGTTGCGAACTTTAGTTTATCTGGGAATATTCCGTAGCGGATTCTGGCAAGCTACTCACGGGATGTTAGCTTCAAGAGCTCGGATGCCTTACTTGAAGTATTAGAAACAGGGGCATATTGGGGAGTAAATGCCTCAACAAGCTTGAAGATTTAAATGAATGTCATTTACGGATATGCCGAACAGTTCTGAATTGCCGTCCAACTTAACGTTCTGTCATGTACTCCTAGTGCCTTCTCTGCTAGGTACATTGTGGTAAAGTGAGTGAAAGTCAATGAAGAAGAGTACAAACAAGGGGTGGATCTAAGAGATAAATGCATGGCGTGCTGTCCGTCAAAAGGAAAAGCAAGCAGGCCGCTTTATCATGTATGGCAAAGAAGGAAAAATGCAGTCGGTACTGAGATGGGGCTAGCACTGAAACTGAATGTGCCAAGGGCTGTTGGAACTTTCTTAGTCTTTCGGGGCAACTACTAGTTTACGAGATCAGTACAAAGACAATGAGCAAGCATATGGGGGTTATGGCGCTTTCTTTCCGCTCGAGCAAAGAACGTTTAGTGCTGGATGGTTGTACACTTGTAAAGCAAACAATTCCATAAAGAGTAAACTATGAATATCGAACTGGCTTATAGTATCAGCTCAGAGATGAGTGACATAGCCCGGTCTTAATCACGTGGCCGACATCAAACAAGAAGCCTGGGCAATCTCGCGTATGACGGTACAACCCATTTCAGATTATGGGAAAGGAAGGCGCATAGAGAACTGTGAGCTCAGTATATAATTGCATGTTTATATAGCTTAGCAAATCCTTGTCCTAATTTGGCATAGAGCAGGAGAGACCTGGGGGGGGCTTCTTATGGCTTTTGACGATCCCGAAAAGTGGGTCCCGGATTTGGCCCCTCAACCAACCTCCCAAGGCCTCCCACCAAGAACATAAGCCGAACCATCAAGACGTTAAGCTTCATAACAAAACATTATTGGAAATTGGCGAGTTAAGAGTCTCATATTTTTGTCGAGTATAGCTCAGTCACCGGGCGCACCGCCTCTGCTGCATCTCATTCCCTGACAAGCCCGCCAAGAGCGGGGACCACGTATTATTTGCAACCGCCGAGCGCCCGGCTCCTAAACGGCTCCTACAGGAGTCATCCAGTTTCCAGATATGCGAATTTTACATGACGAAGCAACATTACGACACAAGACAGTCGAAATATTGGGTGCCAAACTCATCGACGCCTTGGAATGTCCGCAGAGAATCACCAAAATTCTGCAGGCAATCAAAGAATGTGGGCAACACGATATCGTCACCTTTGATGCCGCCCTACAGATCGGCGACGATGGGCTTATCGCAAATTCGCTGCTGTCAAAAATGATCTCAGACAGCCATGATGCATCCTACCTCACGCACCTTCGCACTATTCATGCAGAGTGGGTGGCTCTCGGCAACATTAAAGAGGAGGAGAGCGTCATACCCGAATGCTTCCCTGTTGTAGGGCTCTCAGGCACTAGCGGGAGGACTTCAGCACCACGAGATAGCTTTGCCAGACCTGGCTACTTTTCGTTTGACCTCAGCGCAGGAATCTGTAAGGATACTTGGCTAGCCGCCTGTGCTAGTGCCAACCTTGCCGTGGAAGCCGCGCGCGTCGTTGTTTCCAGGGAAGGGGACAAAGAGCTTGAGGACGAAAAGCCTGCTCGCGCCTGTAAAGATGTCTTGGCTCTCTGCCGTCCACCCGGCCACCATTGCACGACCCGCCTTGCCGGCGGCTACTGCTATATCAATAACGCCGCCGTCGCTGTGCATGCGCTCCGCCACTTTGGCGTGAAGAGCGGCGTGGCCATCCTCGATCTGGACTTCCACCACGGAAACGGCACGCAGGCCTACTTTTATGGCGACGCGTCGGTGCTGTACGTGTCGCTGCATGGTGACGGCGAGTACCCGTACTACAGCGGTAGCACGTCCGAGGTTGGCGAGGGGAGTGGTACCGGCTTCAACGTCAATCTGCCGCTTGCAGTACGCTCCTCCATCACGACATACCTGGACATGCTCAAGATAGCGATCGAGAGGCTGGAGATATATGCGCCAGAGTATTTGATTGTCAGCCTTGGCTTTGACACATTCCACTTGGATCCGCTTGGGGCCTTTGATCTGCGGACTGAACACTATGAGGAGATAGCGACGGCCGTGCGACGGGCTGAAGGGTTGAGAGACATTCCGAGTATCATTTTGCTAGAGGGAGGATACGTGTTGGAGGACCTGGGGCCGAATATGCTTAGCTTCCTAAAGGGTTGGGAGTCGCCGTTGTAAGGCATCACGAACCACTCCAAAAGAGGCTTTCATAGAATGATTGAATGAGGCAGATTTTCGGCCGTTTGCTCAACTGTTGATTGACTTAGAAGCAACCGTACATAGTATGTGATCTAGTCGTGGTCGAGCAGGGGCGCGCAGACATTTGTCGGGCGTGGAAGCAATGGGCGTTTTGCCTTGACACAGGCGGTAAGGAGGAGTATGTAGATATGGGATATCTCTGCTTCATGGCATTGTTACATGCTGGGGAATCTTTTTTTTTGCATTTGTGTCGACGAACACAAGAGCGTTGCCCAAGAGCAAAAGAAGGGAGAGGCTCGAGCCGCCGGCAATCTCATTTTTGGCAAGAGCGAGTACGGCCTTTGTCCCCACCTTCCGTATGTGACCATCTCAACGCGGGCGATTTTCTAGACAGCAATCGCTGGAAAGAGCCACACATCGGGCCTTTTTTGGGGATCCACCTTCCACAATAAAAGGCGCCAGTCTGACAGCATTTCAGCTCCAATTCGAAACCACACAATATTAAGATATGTCGAAGAACGTCTGCAGTTGCGAATAAAACCTAATCAGTTAGCATCAAGGGGCCGGTGAGTATATGACGAACTTGCATAACCGCCGCTACTGCTGCTCCGTACATAGTATGCAAGTTCCTGGCCCATGTGGCCGGCTGGGAAACGCAATCCTTGATTTTAGTGGCTGCCAAGAAAGGGGCCACAGCAGGCTGGAAGAGCGCTCAAGCACGAACAAAACAGAACTCGTTCGATTACAGGCTATTTTCGGTAGAGAATTGGTGACAGGGGGTTTCGATGCGACAAAGCATCGGACCATTTGTGGGGCGTCGACGGCGTATCGGAAACGACAATCGACCCGAGCCTCAAGTCTACGAGTGCAGAGTCGCATTTTTCACTTCTCACCAGGCTTGTCTGGCTTCACGGCTCCGACCGGCTAAGGAAGGGGAAGGCCCAAACAGTGGCATGGGATTGCTCCGTGCAGCTTTTTTTACGGCTTGGCGCCCACTCCTCGTGTCTTTTTCATTTACCTTTGCTGCTGGTCTGCATTTTCTCTCTTCGTTTGCGATTCCTCCATTTCCTCGAAAATTTTCTCGAAAGCTTTCTTCCCGGTGAAGAGTCAAAGCCAAATCTGTCGCAGGTCCGACCGTCCATCTACGTAATTTTCGACAACTCACCACGACTAGCTTTGCGAATATGCCAGCCATTCCTGTCGTCGAATCCCACGAACTGAGTCGCAGGCTGACTGAGGTCAGCCACATGCTGGCTCGGCGAAGTGTCAGTCACCAAGCGCTCGAGACATTTGGCGTCGGTATGTGTCCCCTTCATGACTGTGGTATTGAGTGTGCTCCCAGACTGACGGTATTAGTCTTAACCATCTTTGTCAGCATGGGCCTCCTCATGTATTGGGGCATTGCAAGAGAAGGATCGTGCTCACGGAGAAAATAATCGGCTGTTTCCTTTGCCTAAACACGCATCGTTGATCATTTACGAACAATCCTCGCCACCGTTTGATCGCTTTATACCCGTTTGATTTGCGGCTGCTGGCCAGCAAGAACAAACATTTGCGGACACCAACTTCACTCTGCTCCTCTGGCAGGCGGAATACTTTCGGGTTGGCATGCATGCAGCATGCAATAAGAGCCTGTTGGAATGGCGTTTACAGTATTATTTTATGAGATTTTATGATATAGTCTGCAACATCTTGCTTTAATAATTGTGGCTCGTTTGTTTTGACTTGTTTAGCTGTTTGACCTGTAGTGAGCGTTCTCTCTGTACGGGACGAACTAAGGGAAGGTTATTTTTGCCTGTAACGGGACTGTCGCCAATCTTACAGTGAGAAGACAAGAGAATGCAAATCTGCAACTTCATTGGCCACTTTAATGCGAAAGTTACAGTTGCTCGCGAAGCCTGAGGATGGCTAATATCATTGAGACTGGCTGTTCCATCAGGCTATGCCATAACATCTTGAAGGTGTCGTTTGGACGATGTAAAAAAAGCGCCGCACGCAAATACTTCAAACCACTGCTAGTCCCTACTAAGACAGTTACGGAGTATAATTCAAAGGGAGACTGCGCGAAAACGTGTGTTGCTGCCGTTCTGCGACTGGGCTTCTCCTCTCTCTGCGGGGTTTGATGTGGCAGTAGCTGGAAAGACTACTTGAGGAGTGCTACGGGATTCCGAAAGAGTGCTAAAAACACCACTAAACCACTCAATTGAGCAGCTATAGAGCCTTCTTGCACGTGACGTGGGCCGCAACCGAGTCTGACGGCTCTAGCTGGGGAGCCGATTCGGATAATATGATCATCCGAGAGGGACAGGCCAGGGGCGAGTTGGCAGCACTACTCACCATACGCGTAAGCCTCTAGTGCTAACCTTTCACTACTATTACATTTTCGCCCTCTGTGAGTGCCTGTTTTTCTCTCTTTCCAAGCATGCCGGCTGTTGGAGAGCTCTAGAGGGAGTCGAAGGAGCCGGAGAAATATCGCGGGCGGCAAGTCGGAGCTACATGAGGACAAATGCAATCGACCTTGGCCAAGCACAGATCTGACAGCTGCCACATCAAGGATGTGTCACGAAGCAAGTTATCACCGCAGAGGCAGCGCACCTTGCAGGAAAGATTAGAGGAAACTCGTAACAGCCCCACGACTATGATGGAAGAGTTACCTGCCTTCTCCTAAGCAGCGTGCAAATGAGATCCCAGGGAGATTTCACATTCAAACAACCCAGAAATTTGAGAGAGAAAAGACGGGTAAGATAACCTAAGGTCAGAGCAGGCTGCAAACTAAAGACTTTATAAAGTTAACTATCAGCACTACAGTAACTGTCACATATGCCAGGTGTCCAGACCAGGCCTGTCTGACAAGCCGAAGACAAGCCAGGATCAATAAACAATCACGACCTGCCCACTGCTAAGCTATTCTAGATACTGGGGGCGAAGATCAAAGAACGAGTCAACTTTCAGGCCGGCTAGCTCGTCATCAGCGTAGACGTTCGCACGGACATTGACATTGTCGGGCGCGCAGCCGAGGAAGAAGGGGCGCTGCGAGGCGGGTAGGTGCACTCGCATCGTGTGGTTAGGGTGCGCTGGGCTCTGGTAGCCGAGGCCGATCATGATGCGGTGGTGGTCACTGCCGTTGGGCATGCCGGCGTGCCAGGTGCGGAGGTCGCGGATGACGATGTCACCGCGGCGCAGCGGCGGCTGCAGAGGCGGGCGGACAAGCCGGCGGGCGTGTCGGGCGGCCTCCGAAACGTTGGGAACGGGCTCGTTGAGGCGGGCAAACGACCCGGCCGGCTCGGCGGCCGGGTCCGTCAGCACGTCGTTGTCGCGGAAGGACGTGTGGGCATGCGAGCCGAGCCAGAATTCAGTCGCCCCGTTGGACTCGTCAAAGTCACAGAGCGGGATGTTGGCGATGAAGTAGTAGGGAAACATGGGGTGCTCAAACGCGCAGTCCTTATGCACCGGCTGCCGCATGCCGGCAGTGTTGGACACGGCAGTGTTGGCCGTCAGCCAATTCCAGATCGGCCGGTGGCCGAGGTAGCTATTGCGGTGGGGTCAGCGAATCAGCAGCTCAGCGTTATCAGCAGGACCGAAGCCGGGCTACGTACGCATTTGCCAGCTGCAGGACAAACCGGTTGAAGTAGACGTCCTCGAACAGGTAAGCAGGCTCTGTGATGGGCGGCCGCTGCAGAAAGTTGGCTGCGACGATCAGCCTGGAAGCACCCTATAAGACCTATCTATGGCAGGCAGCAACTTGCATACACTTGACGTTGTGGTTGAACCCTTGCGTGGTGTCGGCAAGCCGCACGTCGGCGTCCTTGCTCATCTTTGCGTTGAGGGCATCCACGTGCTCAACGTCGACAACGCCCCGGAGGACGACGAGGCCGTCCTGGTGCATCGCCTCCAGCGCCCGCGTCAGCGACAGGGCCGAGTAGGCGCCCCTCCTGAGCTCCTCTGCCGAGACCGGGATCACCCGGGCGGCATCTTCGGGTTCGGTAGCCAGGCTGCCCATCGTTGCTGCTTTTGCGTGGCTCGTAGTGCGAAAACCCGAATCGGAAATGGGGATGTGGGTTCAACAGAGAGCAGTAGCAGCTCATCTTATCTTCCGTGTCTTCATTGACAAAAAGCGAAAAACGTCTATCGGCGACTTCCTAGCTCAGTTGCTCTTATCAATCTCGAGCGATTGTCTGGTTTACGGGGCCAATCATTGCTGCTGGTTTCTTGGCTTACAGACTCTGGTTATCAGTATCGATAGGATGTGTTCTGATCCTCAATCTAAGGCGAGAGCTAAATATATCCTTTCCGTTATCAATGGAAAAAGACGCCCAGCTTGGCGATCGTCTCAATTCTTGGCATACTATGGAGGCAGGTTGGCGTTGCGCCTGCAATAGTTTCAAACTGTGATCTCTTAAAACTGTTTCTACAGTTCGAATTTGCGGAGCGTAGTTCACTGGCAATTGAGCATAGCATATACTGTAGGTGGACGAGGACAAGTTTGTCCCACCTGCTGCCTCTCCACAGTAGTCCACCGTATTACAGTTGTATTGTAATGGCCTTACAGTCGATGGCGATTGCCCCGCCCTAAATGAATGGAATAGTTAAAACTGCCGTCTGATTGGGGAGATTCGCCTACGTACAAAACTGTTATCCTGACAGCAGAGCCGCTCCGTTGGGCACTCAATCAAAGAGAAAGGAGAACCCGTAAAGCCTGTAGCAATGTCAGCGCTGGTATGCACAACCACCGCCCTGTGCCTCGATGTGACGAACAGTTAATGCCGACTGTGACGTTTCCCGGCAGCACGATATCAAGTTCGGAAGCTATCTGTTGGGCAGTGGCCATGCTGCTTCTCACAGTCAAGCGACAGCACAACAGGCCGCTGATAGCGCAATTCGCTAGTGCCTGGACGGGCTGGCTGGCGGCGAGCGCAGCCAAGAGGAAGACGGAAGGCGGCAGCATTGTTCGAGTGATGTGGGCGATATGGCGTCTTGTAAATTGTTAGGTTGAACAAGTGTTGTAGCAGTTACTGGAGAGGTATCGCACCGTATTTCAAACACGAGTCTAGTTGCGTTGCTCAAACGTTCTGTATTCGAACGGACGAAACTGAGACAGAAGTAGCTTAAACAGCCGAAGAAGGACATGACCGCGATGATTTTTTTCTTTGCTTTTTTTCTGCCTTTTTTTGCAGAAGAATATGAGCAGCTTATGCTTATGAAGTGGTCGACGACTGTCTTGCCGTACGGCTCGATAAAGTGAGATTCATAAGATATGGAAGGATCCGAGACAAGTGCCGATCATGATTCAATACACCAGAGACCAGTGTGATAGGGCTACAATATTGGAAGCCGCCTTTTGGCTTTGCCCGCGAGCTGCTCGTGACTCAGCCTATCTGAGATTTGTCTGAAATCCAGTCTGATGGTCTGCCTCTAGGGTATCTACTAGCTGGGGATTGGAGGTGAACGAATTGAGGACTTTATGCTGTAGGTATAAGACTTTGTTTTTGATCCGCCGGATAAGGTGCCGCTAGCTAAAAATAGAAATATTGGACGAAGTCATCAAAAGCGAAGCCTTGCACGCCATCTGCAGCATTAGCCGGGAAAGATCGACAATAAGGCGTTGTAAAGAGAGAATACTTACATCTGTATCTATGAATAACTACGTACGACGGAGACCCTAAAATTTATTTCTAACAACGGCCAAGAATGAACGTTTTACCTCGCCTACAAGGCCAATCTAATGTAAACTCTAGCGACCATAACGAGGACTAGGACTACTTCTCTAAAGAATCGCCACATCACAGCTCTGATGACCGGTGCACCTCTTTCTAGCTTGTACAACAGGTCCGTGGAATAGAGAAAGTAAACACTCTGACATCTAGTCTTAACAGCCAAGGCAATGCTCAACACCGCCCTTACAAGTCCCTGATGGACACAGTCTGCTTAAAGGTAGACTGCACGACAATGCCGTGGATATTTTCCTCCGAGCCGGAGCCGGACGAGTGTGTCTTGTCCACAACGGAACCGGCAGTGGCGCGGTTGGTCAGACCGATCTCGTCGTCGGAGTCGCCCAGCTTGATCGTCTTGTCTCCCCCAAAGGCGAAGCGGGAACCGCTGCCGTAGGGCTGTGCGCCTGCAGATCGCCAGGGAGCGCTGGCAGAGTTGGCGCCCGACTTGTTGCCGCTAGAGAAGCTGGTCACCTTGTGGTGCACCAGCTTCCAGAGCGGTGCCAGGTGTGGCAGACAGGCGCAGACGATTCCGATCGACGGCTCGATAGTCGACCAGATGAAGACGGGGCCCATGACCCAAGTAAGGTCGATGGAGGAGGAGAAGACGGAGAGATAGTGGATGCGGAGACCGCTGGCAACGCAGACACTTGGAAGCACATGTTAGCAGCAGTAGTACCAACAGTAATATAGCCGAAAGTGTACGGGGGACGCACAAGCCTCCCAGCAGCATGATGCCGGTCACTGCCAACTTCTTCCGCAGGGAGAGCTGCAGCTGGAGGATGCGGGGGATGGGAATCGACAGGATGATGACGTCGTTGAGCATGTTGACGATGCCGAGGGCGAGAAAAAAATTGTTGACGTCGATGCACTTCCCCTTGGCTCCGCTGAACTGGTTCCAGTAGTACGACACCGGCTTGCAGCAGCTTGCCATGGTCACCCAGATGATGAGGGGGTACGAGAAGGAGAGGAAGTAGCCAAGCATGAGCGAGGCCCGGAAGGTGATGTCGCCCGCGGGAAAGATGCGCTGGTAGAACAAGAGGATAGAGATCTTTGTGGATGCGCAGGCGGATGCGTAGATGTATGTATACGAGTAGAGGATCTTACATTCAGACCGCGAGTCAGTCAGCTAAGCTCCTGGAAAGGCTAAAAGACAAGAGTTGCTAATTTGTCCTCACCTTGAAGATCACGGTAAGCTCGGCGATATTTGTGGCCCAGACATGCTTTCCGGCGCCAACAGCTCCGCCTGAAAAGCGTCAGCGTGCGTTATGATGGAAAAGAAAAGATAAAAAATGATTAAAAAAAAAAGAATAAGCAAGTAGCAGGAAACGGCTGCAACTTACCTCCCACGCTCATGCCCACGGTGCCCATGACGAACAGCTATAAAGAGAATTGAGGAGCACATGTTAGCTCTAGCCCAGTCTCAGTCGGTTTCTACCTTTGTCCTTACGACAACACAGGAGGACTACGCACTAAAGCTAGGATGATGACCCAGTCGTCGTGGTTTACACTGGCTCGCTGAATCGACCTAGCAACGAAGCGGAGGATGACTGCAATGATGGCCAGGATGATCATGGCGATGGCGGCAGCATCGTTCTGCAAGGCCCGGTTGGCCGCAAGGTCGGTGCCGGCGGGCGGCTGCCCAAAGACGGCGACGATGGCTGGATCCATTGCTTTCTTGGGTGGCGAGAGAATAGAGAGGAAAACTGGCGAGCAGGACAAGGAGGACAAGGACAACAGCAAGGACAACAAGATATGCTAGACTCGTCCGGATACACGCATCTTTACTACTACGACATTCATTTTCACAACATTCTCATCGATTCCTGCACGGAGCAATGCCGCAACAGGTAGATAGGGGGGAAGAGGAAAGGAAGAGGATTGCCTTACATTGTGATGTGGGACTGCTGATCCTGACCAGCCCACAGTGATGTGCTACTCTGCGCCGGATGAGCACCATGGTAGGCCGCGTTTCAACCAAGAATTGCGTTGCTGTTGGTTTGAGCGTTGTCGTAAGATGTCGGCAGCAAATTTGTTGCCCATTTTTCTCTTCCCGCCGTTACATAGTACATGGGTCCTGGTCTGGTCTGGTCCCCATATCAACCAAAAGTGCCGGGTTCATCTGCATTTTGGCTGGAAATAGTATACGCCTTCCGTCCGGTATAGAGAACAGCCGAGCCAAAAGGTTTCCACAGTTATTTTTCCTTCAGAAAACCTGGTCCGGCTCTGGTCCCGGTTCAACAAAGGTGGACAACTGTGGGCCAAGGCCGTTGGGACTAACAAAGAGGATCGGCCGAGCAGGCTGCCTAAATAAGGAGATGGCAACGGGCCCGCGGATTTCATGGTTGTATCGGCCGGGACTCGTATACTCTGTATTGCGTTGTAGTTTCCTTTTTACGTCCAAGGTAGCAGCAGGAACCATATCTGCGCTGCAAGAGGCAGCCGACAGCATGAGCTCATCTCTGCCCCTGAATCCCTTCAAGTCCCTTCAGGCCGAGTCCCACACAGTATGTGCCAAAAACACGAGTACGAGCAGTCGTATTCCGTGCAACCAGAGATACTGCCAACTGCTAGTCGGCTGCAGGACTCTCTTGAGGACGGGGAGAGTGAGCTAGTTTGTTGGAATGCAGTTCGTAGACAGCAGCATTTTGCGTATAACAAGCCGGCCGCCCTGTGCATGGCGTGAACAAGAAGGATGCCTACTCCCGACTTCCCTTCAATTCTCATATTCCGCATCGTTTCTACTTAATTTTTTCTTAGTTACTCAAATAAAAAGCACTGAAACCATGGGCTCGCTGCCAGTAGACGAGACTTCCCTCCTGACGACCCTGACGGCCCTAGAGCGCATCGGGCCCAAGGGCTACCTGCGCTATGTCTTTCCGTTTGAGCTCCCGGTAGACTACAACCTTGCCGAGGTGTCCAGGGTGCTGCAGAGCGGTTACGACGGCCTTGTCGAGCGAATTCCTGTCGTCGGATGCGAAGCCGTGCCGGACACTGACTCCAGCCAAGCCGGCGTACTGAAGCTGCAGAGGCTGAGCTACGACGGACAAAAAGGAGACCAGCAGATTGTCGTCCGAGACCTGCGGGCGCCGGGCGCCTTTCCTATGAGCTACGCCGAGCTCAAGGCTAAGCACTTCCCGCTTTCGGCCATGCATGGCGAGCAGCTGCTGCGCCGCACCGTATGGCCGGGCCCGGGCGACCGGCGGCTGCCAGTGTCGCTGGTGCAGGCCAACTTTGTCGAGGGCGGGCTGATCCTGACGTGGTGCATCCTCCACATGGTGGGCGACGGCAACACGTTCTACACCTGGACGCGGGTCTGGGCTGAGGCGTGCCGGCGGGCGAGCGGCGACAAGATAACCGAGCCGCTGGAGCTGCACCCGGCCATCTTTATGGACCGGCAGCAGCTGATGCGGCCGTCGGGCTGCAACCGGGGCCAGCTGGAGGACCACCCGGAGTACACGCTCATCCCGTTCACTCCGCCGGGCCCACCGCCCAAGATGACGTCGCCGGACCATCGCGGACAGGTATTTTACTTCTCGGCAGCCTCGCTGGCCGCGCTCAAGGCCGAGGCATCGCCGTCGCAGGCGAAACAGCCGACAAGGGAGCGATGGATCTCGACCAACGACGCGGTGTCGGCGCTGCTGTGGCGCACGGTGATGGCGGTGCAGTCGCCGCCGCTAGACCAGCTCGAAGGCGACGGCCCGGTGTCGGTGTTCAACATTGCCATCGACGGCCGCCTGCGCACCGATCCGCCGGTGCACCCGCACACGCTCGGCTGCTTCCTCGCGTACGTGGCCGCGTCGGCGCCCATCCGCCAGATGCTCGACTCGACCCTCAGCCTGG
This sequence comes from Leptographium procerum, assembly GCA_000806385.1. Lineage (NCBI taxonomy): Eukaryota > Fungi > Ascomycota > Sordariomycetes > Ophiostomatales > Ophiostomataceae > Leptographium > Leptographium procerum. The sequence continues at coordinate 17,913 of JRUC01000386.1, forward strand.
CCGACCTGGCCGTGCGCGTGCGTCAGGCCGTCCGCCGCGCCGACCGCCGCTTCGCCGACGACGTCGTTGCCCTCGTCGACGGCCTGGACGACGTCGACCGCCTCGTGCCCACGGCCTTTCTCGACGTGCCCGGCAACCACTGCGTGCAGTCGTCGTGGGCCGGCTTCGAGCTCTACGGGCTGCGCTGGGGCCCCACCCTCGGAAGCATCCAGGCCGTCCGGGCCCCTGACGTCGGCGTCATCAACGGCCTGCAGGTCGCGCTGCCCGCGCTGCCCGACGGCGGCCTCGAGATCCTCGTCGGCGTGGAGACCAGCGCCCTCGACCGGCTGCTGCACGAGCCGCTCTGGACACGGTTCGCCGAGGCGCGCTAAGGCCAGGGGGGGAAGGGGGGAAAAACCGGATATTAAACAAACAAGGTGCATATCCTACTGCGCGTGTTTTATTGGAGCGTGAGTGCGTTATTCGAGCGAGTTCTGTTCTTTGTGGCGACCCTCATTTCAGGGATCATTTCAGATAGTTTTAGAGACAACAATTGAGCCTTGCACTTTTGGCGTACAGAGACCCGCTAAATATTGCCTGTGCTTCGCGCTATCCACGCTGCGACTAGCCGCCGTCTAGCTGCCGTTAGCTGCCCAGGGCGCACCTTACCCGCTGATCTACGGTGGTTAGGACCTACCGAAAGCCCCGCCACTCATAAGCAGTTATTCTGCCATGGCGGTGAGCACTACGCTGCTGTCCGTCCGGCAATCAATAGGCTCCAGTCGACAACCACAACAGCTCTCAACCCGCATCCGTACTATGTCCCAATGCCACCCAAACCGAACCGCATAACAAAGCCCCGTCGAGCTCCTCCCAAGGGCAAGAAACCACCAGCACAGAGCAGCACAACTCCCAAGTTGCTGCATAATGAATACACCTATCGCCCTCTGTTGTCCCCGGAGACAGACATCCGACTTCTCGAGCTGCTTCCTGGAGAACACGGCGATGAAATCAGGATCAGGATCGAGCATGTCCCTCTCGTGGAGCACCACACACCGAAGCAGCACGCAAGACTGAGCCTGGCTCAGGTTGTCGAGACTCTGCCTCCAGGTTGGGTAGCTGCAGAAACTCCCGAAGGCAGATTCTTTTTCGGAAGTGAAGGCACGGGAGTGAACCAGTGGGATCACCCGGATGCAAACGTCAACCTTGCATTGTACGAGATACCACGAGAGACCCTCACATTCACGCCAGAATATGAGGCTCTCTCCTACGTCTGGGGCTCAGACGAGCGCCCACACACGATCACGGTCGAGACCACCACTGCACTGTCAGCCCAGCCCTCCGGGCCCGAGATCCAAGACTGCGTGAAGACGGTCGTCGTGGAGCAGCCGGCTGCTGCCTTGGCCATCTCGGACAACCTGATGGAAGCGCTGCAGCACCTTCGTCACGCGTCCTCGCCGCGCACGCTGTGGGTCGACGCCGCGTGCATCAACCAGGGCGACGACGCCGAGAAGGTCTGCCAGGTGCGGCGGATGGCCGACATCTACCGGCTTGCCCACCGCGTCGTCGTGTGGCTCGGCCCCGCGAGCAAGACGAGCGGCCTCGCACTGTCGACGCTACAGCACCTCGGGGCGCAGACGGAGCTCGACGTAGACGGCAACGTCTTCCCGTCACCCGGGGCTACCGAGACGGACTGGTACGATCCAGCCTGCAGCCTGCCGTACGATCGGCCCACCTGGGATGCGATCCTGCGCCTGCTGCAGCGGCCCTGGTTCCAGCGCGTGTGGGTCGTGCAGGAAATCCAGCTCGCCAGTGGCGGCGGCGGCGCGATGATCCAGTGTGGTTCCGCCACGATCTCGCGGGCGCTGCTGGGACGCGCCATCATGTGTCTGCGCTGCAAGGAAACGTCCGGCTTCCCCGAGCTCCGGCACAGGATCACCCGAGCGCACATGGTCTTCCGCTCGATCAGACACGACCCCCTGTGGGCCGTGCTCGGCTCGGCGGTGTACCGGACCTGCAAGGACCCCCGGGACAAGATCTACGGCGTCCTGGGCATGTCGCCGCCGCGCTTCGCCGCCACGATCTCTCCCGACTACGGCAGCCACGTCAGCGCGGCCGAGGTGTACCGGAGGGCGCTCGTGGCCCACGCCCAGGCCACCCAGCGCCTCGAGCTCTTTCACCACTGCTTCCTCGACGGCCGCACCATCCCCGCGGCGCCATCGTGGGTCCCGGACTGGTCGGTCGAGTCGCCGTGGGATATGGCACAGCCGTTCCAGTTCGCCGCGTCCACCTCCCGGGCGCACTTCAAGCACGACACCGCAGATGCAGACGCAAACGCAGACGCTGGCGCTCTCCGGGTGACGGGAGTGCTCTGTGCGACTGTGAACCGCGTCACAATCCCGATGCCGAAGTACCTGGGAAGCAGGCTCGCCGTCCGGATGATCAGGCGATGGCAGCCTCGACAGCTGGAGACGGCGACCTACAGGCCGACTGGCGAGCCGCTGCGGACGGCTTACGGAATCACGCTAATGTGCGGCCAGTTCAAGGACCGCCTGCCCGACTCCGAGCTCTGCTGTCTCGACGACTGGCTGCGCCAGGACTGGCCCGGGGCGCTATTTGACGAGCTCGCTGCATCCCAACGCAGACACTCAACCCCAGTATCCACCCACGCCCAAATGCAGCAAGCCACCAACGACGCCCTCCACTTTTGCGAGGACCGCATCTTCATAGAGACGAAAGAAGGCTACATCGGCCTGGCGCATGAAGACACGAAGCTCGGTTGGTAGATTCTGGCGGCATTAGTAGTAGCTCACTAGGCGCATCTGACCCTACAGTCGAATACTGATGTCTACATAGGGGATATAATCGCCGTCTTCCTGGGCTGCCCGAACCCTGTCGTCCTGCGTTCGACGCCCGAAGGACGCTTCCAGATTGTCGGCGAGTGCTTCGTGCATGGCCTACAAGACGCCGTCGGCCTACTCGGTCCTCTGCCGGTGCCGTGGAGGGTTGTTGGGGCCACAGAGAAGAGCCGGGTGCGGTTCCGGTTCTACAACCCAGAATCGGGCGAGACCACGCTGGAGGATCCGAGGCTGGAGGCCACGGAGGTCTGGGAGAGGCTCGTGGAGCGGGAGCCCGACAGAGACGATCCTGCTGACTACGCATTTTTCAGACACAGACTTACCGGCGAGACGATCAACTATGATCCCAGGCTGGAGCCGGAGGAGCTGAGACAGAGAGGAGCACGGGTGACCGAGATTGTTCTTGTCTGAGGAGCTGGGACAACGCAGGCCATCCAAGACCCTCACCACGACTGCAGCTTTTATGTCTCTATTATTCTATTTTCTATTCTACTATTTCTCAGACAGAAACCTCAAAGCTATCAGGGCCAGTATCTGCGAAAGCTGCTCCAACTCGCCCACCTCGACGTATTCATCTTCAGCCCCCATCCCGTTCGGCGTGAGTCCCACCACGACACTGGGGATGCCAGCTGGACGGTACAGCCGGGTGTCGCTGGCCCCCACGCGCATGTTTGCCACGACAGGCTTCCCCAGGACCGCGCAGCTTGCTTGGACGGCGGTCTGGACCAGCTCGTGCGAGGGCGGCGTGTACGAGGGCTCATATGCCCTGACAATCTTGACCGACACGCCGTCCATGGAGCCGACCTCTTTCTGCAGGTAGGCTTCGATGTCGGCCACGGCCACGCCGACGGGGATCCGGATGTCGCCCTCGGCATGCGCAGACGCCGGCACCAGATTGCGCAAGGTGCCGCCGGCGACGACGCCGATGTTGACTGTGACCCGCCGGAGAGTGTCTGCTTCTCCGGCGCCCGAGAGGGGCTCGGAGATGGGGCGCGCGTCTGCAATGGCACGGTCGATTGCGGCGGGCGCCGAGCCGAACGGAAGCGTCTCGAGGCGCTTGATGGCGTCCAGGGCCGCGCGGAGACGGTCAACCGCGTTGACGCCCCGGTGGACATGGGCGCCGTGAGCGGCGGTGCCGGCGGCCGTGACCTCGAACCAGCAGAGGCCCTTCTCGCCAAAGCGGACGACGGAGGGCGAGCCGACATCGGGACAGACGACGGCGTCGCCGCGGGCCTCGGGCACGTTGGCCAGCAGCCAGGCGGTGCCGTGGGCACCCATGGTCTCCTCGTCGCCGGCCAGCGCGATCGACAGGTCGCCCGTCCAGCGGTCGCGGTGTTTTGCCAGCACGCGGGCGGCTGCCAGACAGGCCGCGATGCCGCCCTTCATGTCGCAGACGCCGCGGCCGTACAGCCGGTGGCCGCCGTCGCCGTCGTCCGAGAGGGCACCGCTGAGCGGGTCCAGCGTCCACGGCAGCTCCGGGCAGAGCGGATACGTGTCCAGGTGGCCGTTGAAGACGAGCCGCCGGCCTGGCCGGCCCGATGACACGGTGGCCACGAGGTTGACCAGCCCCGGATGGCTCTCGGCGAGCGGGCAGTAGCGGCTGATGCGCACGCCCGGGATCAGCTGCTGCACCAGCGACTCAGCCGCATCAGCCACGGCGGCCGTGTCAAGCGAATCGGGCGAAGCTGCCCGCACGAGCGTCTGCGCGGTCGCGACGAGATCGCCGCGGAGTTCTGCGATCCGCGCCTTGACAAAATCGGTGTCCATTGGTGGGGAGAGGAGAAGGA
>JRUC01000387.1:0-22534 GCA_000806385.1 Leptographium procerum
AAGACAAATCCTCTCTGTTCGCATTACCTTCTCTCCTCGTGCCTCGCTATCATTAGGCGCTTCTCTCTCTCTCTCTCTCTTTCTGTGCGTGCTCAACTCACCTTTTTGCTGCCCACATTCTCGCTCTCATGTCGTGGCTGTTTTCCAGACAGCAGCGTGGGGCTATCGATCCCCACAGGATCGCCCATGAACATGCCGTCGCTACTACGCTCGAACTCTCGCCCTTTGGCGTACCTATTCGTCCAGCCACTGAGCTTGGCTTCCGAAGTCGTATGAGGAAAGATGACATGAGGCCAGTCAAACGCTCTCTGGCAGCTGAAGACAATCACGGCATAATTAAGCATGCTCGACTTCTGGGAGGGGCTTCCACTACGGCCACTGATGCCAATGCCAGTCTCCTGCAAACGACTCCGACCATAGCAGCCAAAGCCGCTCCGGAGAAGTGGATTTCCCTGTACGGGTTTCAAGGTGCCGTCATGTTCAACATCTATGACGACTACTCCCTCATTGATGCTATCGTCCGCCTCGCCGCCCCCCAGGTTCTCCTGAACCTTGGCTTTTACGAGATGCGGGCTCCAAGAGACGGCGGCCCTAACGACGAGCCCGCCACCTTCACCTACGAGTTCCACGTCGACGTCAGGACCCAGGACTACTGCCGCGACAAGATCCGCACCGTGTTTGGGCCGCGGGACGCCGAGAAGACGCATGCCCTCTTTATATACGCCCCTGACGAGCAGCCGCCACCGCCAGACCGCTGGAAGCCCGGCTGGACCGACGACGACGACTCCAACGTCGTCGTCCGCTGCGTCCGCAGCGAGTACAGTGAGCTCAAAGACGTGGCCTACCTTCGTCTGCCGTCAAACGCGGCGAGTCTGCGCAGCAACCAATACATCATCTGGCTCATGGTCGTGGCGCGCATCCTGACGCCAGGGTCGGGCCTGCGTATGCTCCGCCTAGACGACCTGGGCATGGTTGCGCACAGCTTTGTGGGCCTGAACGACAGCTCGCACGCAGATCTGGTCACGCACGGCTGTGCCGGATTCTCGCACTGGTCGTGGCGCGAGCTCGTGCAGGACGTGTCCAAAGGGAGCCGCCTGGCGGTGCTGGACGTCATGCCGCTGGACCGCGCCACCCTGGCCGTTGTGGTGCCGGGTTTGAACCAGGGACTCGGCGGCCGTGCAAATGAGCCTGACGTTCTCGTCGAGCTCCGCGGCCTCGATGCTGACCCGGGTGACCTCTATGGCTCTCACAACAGGGTCGTCGTTACAGAGTGCATCAACAGCGTCGTTGACGCGTCCACAACGGCTGCCGAAAAGGACAAGATACAGTACTGTACTGTATGGGGCAGCGGGGCCATCTGGCTGACTGACTGCGCACCCTTGCACAAATTCCCTTTGGAGCCCCAGTGGATCGACTTCCCCACAGATGCCGGCCTGTCGTCGGGGTTTGTGGTGGTCCGGCCCGGCTATACCACGTACACAGCGCATGTGATCGGCCACGCAGATGACGGGGCCGAATTAGGAGGAGGTGGCAGCAGCAGAAATACTAGAAGCAGCAGAAACAGCAGCAATAGCTACAGTTCGGTGCAGTTTGAGTTTGCCATGGACGAAACTCTGGAAACATTCCGGCAGCGGCTGCGTGATGCTGGCCTGGGCCGCCTAGTCGGGAAGTGCCTACGCATCAGCCAGCAGGATCCGAACAGCCAGCGGCACTCCAGGACAGCCCGGTACAAGAAGATGACCGACGATGATAGAAAGTGCAACAACCGGATGGAGTTCAACCTGGAGCCCACGGCGGACAACAACACGTGGCTGCTTATTTGTAGCCAGATTGTGGGGTCGGACATCTGGATCACGGAAGAATCTGACAACAGCATTCTCGATAGTGAGTTCAGTGTTCAACAATTCTCAAGTGGGTGACCTAATTCATTATGGCTTATTTATTCTCAGATGTAGATCTGGCAAAGAACCTCTGGGGTTACCGCGCGAGCTACGATAATATGCTCAGCCGCAGCCAGCACCTCGAGGCGGCCAAAAATAGACCGGGTGTAAATCCTGCTCTCGCCGCATCGGCTGCCTTGCGGGAACCTGCTCGAAGAAAGACGGCTGGCAGCATCTTTCAAGATTCCGCCCTGAAGGGTGAGTTTACCCGAAAACACCTGACGCCAGCGCCGCTTGTCGGTGGCCAGAACGGACAGGACGGCCAGGACGGTCAGGATGGAAGCGGCAATGGAGCTAGCTCGAGCTCATGGCAGATACCTCTAGAAATGTTTCTGCGTGGCGGTCCCGATGCTCTGCCCTTTGTGGTCGGCCGTGCCGTGGCGACGCCCAGCGAGACTGCCGCTCTTAACATCATGGCCGCCGACCTGTACGATCTGGCCCTGCAGCGAGTGGTGCCGTGTCCCCTTGCAGACTCTGGCTGCCAGTCTTTCTTTGTCGCCGGCCAGACGCTGGCCATCCATGCGCACCTTGCCAAGGACCATCCGCAGCCGCAGCAGTGCAACTTTTGCGAGCATGTTTTTGCGGTCGGCGCCAGCGTGGCCGATAAACTAGGCCATCTTGCGGGCACACATGCAGCCCTGTTTGCCGCGGATGGAGGCGATGGTCAGGGCGGTATGTCTGCCCAACAGCAGCAACAGCAAAATGGCCTGCCAGGTGGTGATGATGGGGATGGTGGCCCGCTAGCTGCCAAGAAGAGGCGGCAGCAAGTCAGTGCAGGAAGGCAGAGTGACCCACTCTATCGGCCAGGTCGCGATGGAGACGGATCTACTGACGACAGCAGCGACGAAGGTGAAGGTGAAGATGGCGTGGACGATATTGATGATCTGGTGGACGCTAATCGTTCGCGGAAGAGGAAGCGCGTCGCGGACGACCCGACGTACCGACCAACCAAAGACGGAGATGGAGATGGAGACGAAGATGTAGACGAAGAAGAGGCGGAGGGACGGAAAGACGGCGCCGCCCCAAGCAGCAAGACGAAGCGAGATGCAGCCACCAGCACTCAGTCGGCCCCTCGTCCTGACTCATCATATCGCCCAGATCGGAAGGAGGGCGGACCAGACTATTCGGAAGACGCGGACGAGGAACTGCGAAGGTCGGCCGCGCCCGAATGGGGCCTCGATCCGCTTGACCCAACAGGTAAAAGGAAGCGGGTAATCCGAGAAAAGCCAGAACCGGCGCCGGAAAAGACGGCGAAGGCGTCAGAAGAGAAGAAGGCGACAAAGAAGACGACAAAAGCCGCAGAGAAAAGCAAGGCTCAGGCTGCCCGCTCAGCAATCAAGAAAGCCAGCAAGGCTGAGCCGGCAGAGACCGGCCGCAGGCGGTCGAGCAGGGTGCGGAAGCCGGTTGCTTAAGGTGGCCATTGCACTCTGCCCCACGTGTGTATGTGTTTTTTGCTTAGATCTGAGTCGGCGTCATTGCAGACTGAAAGCACCTATTGTCCAAGACAGAGTGTCGTCTGATGGGTTATGTGACTGAAATGTATGTGCTGCCATCAAAGCCAATAAAAGGCCGTTGAGGGCTTTCCAATAAGGATGGCAAGAACTAGTCACATTGTATTTATGCAGCAGGCAATTTGGATGAACACATGAAACAGGTCGCCGTCTCCTTTTTTTTTAGCGTTCGTGGTAATAACAAAGAGTATGTACAGAGTATGAAGACAGTTTGGTCTGGCTTTCGGCCCCCCAAGATCCAAGTTGCCAAAACCGGTCGGAGCGAGTTGAATGAGTGCGAGAAAAGCAGGAAACGCCTAAATAAGTAAAATAAAAAAGCGGGGGAAGGAATGTCTCTTCTTAAACCCCCATTACAATGCTACGCCATGAAGACGCCGACATCAGCGTTGTCCGCCACATCACATCTTCTCGTCATCACCCGCACAGCCGGACGTCAGAGCACGGCCGATGATCAGCTCGCAGCAGTCGTCTTGCTGGTAGCAGTAGTTGTCTTGCTGGTAGAAGTCGTCTTGCTGCTAGTAGAAGTCGTTTTACTAGTAGACGTCGTTTTGCTGGTAGAGGTCGACTTGCTGCTAGTAGAAGTCGTCTTGCTGCTGGTCGAGCTTGTTGTCTTGCTGGTGGACGTCGTCTTACTGGTGGAGGTAGTCTTGCTGCTAGTAGAGCTTGTCGTCTTGCTGCTGGAGGACGATGTCTTGCTGGTAGACGTTGTCTTGCTTGTAGTAGCAGATGTCGTCTTGCTAGTAGACGTTGTTTTGCTGCTGGTTGATGTTGTCTTGCTAGTAGTAGCAGACGTCGTCTTGGTAGTAGTAGACGTTGTCTTGGTAGAAGAAGTAGACGTCGTCTTGCTGGTAGAGGCAGACGTCGTCTTGCTAGTGGAGGTAGTGGACGTTGTCTTACTAGTAGTTGTGGCGGTCGTCTTGCTACTGCTAGTAGTGCTGGTTATCTTGCTGGTGGTGGTGGTAGTGCTGGTTGTCTTGCTGCTGCTGCTGCTGGTAGTTGACGTGGCCTTGCTGCTGCTGCTGCTAGTAGTGCTCGTTGTCTTGCTGGTGGTAGCGGTGGCCGTTGTCGCGCTGCTGCTGGTCGTAGATGTCGTCTTGCTGCTAACAGTGGTAGCCGTTGTCACGCTGCTACTGGTGCTAGTGCTTGTGCTGGTGATGCTGGTGGTGCTACTGCTGCTAGTCGTGTGAGCCGTTGTACTGCTGCTGGTCGTAGAGCTGCTGCTAGTAGTAGTTGACGTCGGCACGCTGCTGCTTGTGGTAGCGGATGTGGTGCTGCTGCTGCTGCTGCTAGTGGTAGTCGCTGCATCAACACTCTTGGCTACCACTGCTGCCTCGCTACCACCGGTGATGGCTGCTGACGCGTTACTGCTGCTGGTGCTGCTTGTGCTGCTGCTGTTGGCAGCTGTCCCGCTAGGCGTGGCGCTGCCCGCCGACGACACCGTGACAATTTGCAGCACGTAGACATCCAGCAAGCTGCTACCTCCACAGTACTCGGTTTGGTTGTCTTGAAGCCAAAACATTAGCAAAGTATGTCCAAGCAGGGAAAAAAAGGAGAAACGCAAGACAACAACGTACCATTACACGTCATGGTGCAAGCCGACGAGGCCTGCAGCGTCGCGTTGACGCTGATCGAGTTGCCACACCAGCACTCGCCTCCATATTCCAGGCCGGCATATGAGTATCCGGCATTCGCGGCTACTTGTATGCAGTCGGCGACAGTCTCGTTGCTGGTGGACAGCAGCTGAGAAAACGCGCGGCTGTCCGAGGGCTCCTTGTAGCAGCCGAGGAAGGTGTAGCCATCAACGCCAGGGTTGATAGCTGGACCTGTCGTGGTGGCTGCTGCTGCCTTGGTCGTTGTCGTTGATGTTGTCGCCGTGGACGTCGTCGCCGTGGACGTCGTCGCCGTGGACGTCGTCGCCGTGGACGTCGTCGCCGTGGACGTCGTCGCCGCGGACGTCGTCGCCGTCGTCAGGTTAGCCGCACCACTTGACTGATAAACGTCCAGAAGCGAAGAGCCACCACAGTACTCGCTGGAGTTACCATTACAGGTCATTGTGCAGGCCGAGGAGGCCTCCAACGTTGCATTGGCGTCGATCGAGTTGCCGCACCAACACTCGCCTCCATACTCTAGACCGGCATAGGTGTATCCAGCTGCAGAAGCCAGCTGGAGACAGTTGGCAACGGTCTGATTGGTCACCGTCAGCTGCTTAGACAAGGCGCGTGTGCTCGAGGGCTCGTGGTAGCAGCCGATGAAGCTGTAGCCGTCGAGACCAGGGTTGATAACCGGGCCTGTTGTGGTAGCTGCCGCTGCCGTCGTCGCTGCTGTTGTCGAGGCCGTCGTCGAGGCCGTCGTCGCTGTTGTAACTAGGGTGGCCGAGCTATTCTGCTTGTAGACGTCTAGGAGCGACGAACCACCGCAGTATTCGCTCGAGTTTCCGTTGCACGTCATACTGCAAGCCGAAGAGGCCTCCAGCGTCGCGTTAACGCTGATTGAATTGCCGCACCAGCACTCGCCACCATACTCCAGACCAGCGTACACATAGCCGGCCGCAAGAGCCAAGTCAAGACAGTTGGCGACGGTCTGGTTGGTCACCGTCAGCTGCTTGGAAAATGCGCGCGAGCCTGAAGGTTCATGGTAGCAGCCGATAAAGCTGTAGCCGTCGAGGCCAGGGTTAATAACCGGGCCTGTTGTGGCGGCTGCCGCTGCCGTCGTTGCGGCCGTCGTCGCCGCCGTGACCAGTGTGGCAGAGCTGTTCTGCTTGTAGACGTCGAGCAGCGATGAACCACCGCAGTACTCGCTCGAGTTGCCGTTACACGTCATGGTGCAGGCTGATGAATCCTCCAGCGTCGCGTTAACGCTGATTGAATTGCCGCACCAGCATTCGCCGCCGTATTCCAGACCGGCATACGAGTAGCCAGCCGCAAGAGCCAGGTCAAGACAGTTGGCAACGGTCTGGTTCGTCACCGTCAGCTGCTTGGAGAAGGCGCGCGAGCCTGAAGGCTCATGGTAACAGCCCTGGAAAGTGTAGCCGTTTAGGCCAGGGTTAATAACGGGGCCAGTCGTAGCGGCAGCCGGAGTGGCCGCGGTCGGCGACGCGCTGGCATTCAGAGTGGCCGTTCCGTTGGCCTTGTACACATCGAGGAGCAGCGAGCCGCCGCAGTACTCGGTAGAGTTGTCGTTACAGGTCATGGAGCAGGCTGACGTATCTTCGAGCGTGGCGTTGGAGCTGATGGAGTTGCCACACCAGCACTCTCCACCGTATTCCAGACCAGCATAGGTATATCCCTTCGCGGCCGCCAGTTGCAGACAGGTCCCTACCGTCTGGTTGGTGACCGTAAGCTGGTTGGTGAAGGTCCTGGAGCTCGACGGCTCATGGTAGCAGCCAACGAACGTGTAGCCGTCTACACCAGGATTCGTAACCGGACCGGTGGTCGTCGATGGCGACGTCGACGTGGTCGAGTTCGACAGAACAGTGCCGTTTCTGATGTACATGTTCAGAAGAGATGAGCCTCCACAGTACTCCGAAGAGTTGCCTAGATGAATTATCAGCAAGTTGCCACAATCTCCAAAGACTCAAGGAGCAGATAAATTGCACTAACCATTGCAAGTCATGCTGCAGCTAGACAGGGTCGTGCTGTTCGTTCCAGACTTGATGCTGTTGTCGACCCAGCACTGATTTGGTTAGCAGGCATCAGAGGAAAGAAAAAGCTACCGGGGTTGTCCGACTCACCTCGCCTCCGTATTCGAGACCGGCATAAGTGTAGCTTGACGCCGCAGCAAGAGCCAGGCAGTCCTCCACAGTCTGGTTGGTAACCGAGAGCTGGTGGGACAGAGCACGCCCGCTCGAGGGCTCTTCGTAGCAGCCAAGGCTTGTATAGCCGTCGACTCCAGGGTTCACGACCGGGCCAGAACTAGTAGACGTGGTGAGGGCACCTTCCAGGGCAAACAGGGACATGAAGGAGCCGCCGGCATCAGTTCCAACGCCGTTGCCACCGCAGATCTGGTTGTTGTCGCCAGAGCAGGCATAGTTGCAGTCGTCGTCATCGACCTGGAGGTTGGGGATGGTTTGGCCACCCCAGCACTCGCGCTGGTACTCGGTGCCACAGTACGTGTAGCCAGCTGCAGCACAGGCGGCGATACACATCGAGATCGTGTTGCTGTCGTTTCCGTAGAGCTGCGTCGTCAGCTGGCGGCTCGGGTTGTTGTCCTTGTAACAGCCGAGATAGCGGTAGGCGCTGTACCCGTTGTCCTGCAGCGGCGGAGACTGCTCAGAGACCGCGACGCACGAGAACTGGATGTACTGCTTGGTCGTGTCCGGATCGTTGGTGTTCATAGTCCAGTTGGCCGAGCCCCAGTAGGCGTCGGTATTCCACTGCTCCTTGGGCACAGAGCAGTAGAGGCTGGCTGTCTGGCTTTCACCCACGTTGAGAACCGTACCCTCCACCAGATCCACGTCGTTCACAGCGCCGATGATGCCCGACACACCAAAGGGTGGCTTGGACACCGTGATTGACAACGGCATTGCGTCCGCGCTGCCGTTGTTGGTGACACGGAACTTGAGCGTCAGGGAGTCGTTTTCTGTCACGTTGCCAAAAGTGAAGTTCTGGTTCTCTTCGTACGTCACCCAGCTCAGACCGTCAGGCGTCTGGAACTCCATCAGCCAGACGGGGCCGGTGCCGGAATTTGCGCTGACTGTGAGAGTCTGGTTGCCGCCATCGGAGCCAAATACGATGTAGAGGGTGTAGTTTCCGCCGTCAGTGGGTGTGAAGTTGATGTCAATCGTGCTTCCACCATTGGCTTCAATGGTGGATGGGATGCCCGTTATGGTGAAGGGGCCAACCTCCGAGCCGTTTCCAGTGGGCTGCTCAAACGGACCCGTTGCGCTAGTCTGGGAGTACTGCACGCCGGTGATGGTCAAGGTCGAGTTGCCATCGTTGCTGAGGACCACTGGCTCGGTGACACCGCCGGGATCGGCTCCAATAACGACGTTTGTAAACGTGAGCGTGTCTGAAGAGAGGCTCAGCAGCGGACCAGAGCTGGTAGCAGTCCCGCTCAGCCGGACAGACGACTTGCTAGTGTAGCCCGTCACAGAGTTGGCAGTGGTAATCAGGACGCTGTCGGAGAGGAATCCGACCTCCGTCGGCTGGAACGAGGCAGTGAAAGTGAACGAATCTCCGACAGCCAGCGTCTTGGGTACAGTTGGCAGGTTTGATATGGAGAAATCGGTGCTGCTCAGAGCGAACTTCGAGATACTGGTGCGAATGACTGCCGTGCAGGTAACACTGATGTTCTCCGCTTCACTGGCAATATCTAGCGATCCAAATGAGGCGGTCGTGCAGTTCAGCGCGTCATTGACGGGGCCACCAAAGCCGTACACGTAGCCCTTGGTCGTGCCCATGTAGACGCGGCCATCGCCGAAGACAGCACGGGTGAACTTTGTAGTTCCGGGAACAGTGAAATTTTTGATCTCCGTCAGGTAGCCATCGCTGGGCACGGCATTGTAGATCCGGAGGTTGTTGCCCTGGACATCGCAAGTCCACAGAAGGCCGGTACCCTCCTCGCCATCGAGGGACGTGACCGTGCCGTGGCCGACGCCCAGCGTGTAAGCATTGCTCTCGGGGCTGTCGGCAACCTTGGTGAAAGAGGGCACACCGTCGTCGCACGAGAACTTGAACACGTGAGTCGGGTACTTGATGACGTTGATGTAAATGTAGCCGCCTTCCAGAGGATAGACACCAGCACCAGCATAAACAGAGTTTTCGTTCTGATAAACCTGGATGACATTGTCGCCGTCGTCGGTACCAGTGCGGTAGCCACCGAGGTTGTCCAAGTTGAGGAAGTAGGTCTTGCCGCTCTTGCCGGTGATGACACCAATGCGACTGACATCTCCACAAGAGAACTCAGAGGGCAGCAGCTCTAGAGGAGAGGTACCAAGGTCCTTATCAGCGCCATCGAGGGCCTGCTTCTCCTGAGGCATGAAGAAGTCGAGAATAGTCAGGGAGCCGTCGTCGTTGATCGTCATGTGCACAGCAGCCTCCTCGAGAGCAGTGGGAGGATTGCGGCCCTGATAGGGGATAGTGCTCAACTGCGATGCGTAGCCGTTTCCGGTGCCGAAAAACATAGAGCCAGCGTCGTCCGAAGCCAGACCTCCACCAGACATCCAGATACCACCGCCGGGGGTTGTGTTCGGGACTCCGGCACCCTCTGTGGCCCACTGCTCAACGATAGCTCCGGTCGTCTTGTCCCAGCCAATAACCCAGCCGGTGAAGTTGTACTGGACACAGTGGGAGGCGAAGCCGGCGTATATGTACTGGCCGGAGTGCAGAAGGGCCGGGCGCTGGTGCTGGATGCCGCCGTTGAAAGTGCGGATCGGGTTGTTGCTGGCAGCAAGGCCCTCCAGGTTGACCGGGAAGTTTTCCCGCTCAGAGAGGTCATGGACGTCGAGAGCATGGACGTAGTAGCGGCCGGCGGGTCTGCCCTGGGCGACATTGACAGCCGTCTGGTTCTCATACGTCTTGGAAGTCAAGTAAAGCGTGTCGGTGTCCGGGTCAATGACACCCGTGGACGTCACGCCGATGGTCGGGTTAATATCGACACAGCCGCTCAGGTCATCAGTAAGAAAAGGAATGGCCAGGTTCACCGAGGCGATGATCTTCCCGGTAACTGCATCCAGCTTGTAGACATTGTTCTGAGTGGTGGCGAAGTAGACGTATTGCGTGGTCTCATCAGACGCTGTGTAGACCAATGGCTGAGAGAAGATCTGCTCGGCATTTCCGCCATAGTCACCAGGCAGAGCCGTCTTGAAGAGCTGAGTGAAGTCGTCAGAGCCAACAACATCAGGGTCCATGTTGTGGTTCCTGTAAGCGAGGGTTAGCAAGGTGGCCCGTTCACCTACGGCAAGACTGTGGTCAACCTACGTCTGGTAGCCCGTTCTCGAGTTGTCG
Organism: Leptographium procerum; assembly: GCA_000806385.1. NCBI lineage: Eukaryota > Fungi > Ascomycota > Sordariomycetes > Ophiostomatales > Ophiostomataceae > Leptographium > Leptographium procerum. The sequence continues at coordinate 10,396 of JRUC01000387.1, forward strand.
CCGCCCCATGTGATGGTATCGGTCGATCCCAGTCCGTTGGCAAGACGGACCAGCATCGACAGGGCCGCAACCAGGACGACAGCCATCTTGAGAGATGGGGGTTGCTTTCCTGGAAGGGAAAAGCCGGACGTTGGATATTATAATACAATTAGAAATTAGAAGACTGTAAAGAGTAAAAAGTGAAGGTGAAAAAAAAAATGAAAGAGAAGCCCAGATCAGCTATAACGAATGACTGCTAGACAAGCACAAGGACGTGTAGCGGAACGAAAGACGGGGAATGGGGGAAGGAGCTGTGAGCGATGACGGGAGAGGGTCCGAATGTCTTTTTATTCGGCCAATGCCATGCAGGATCCGTGTTCCATGCTTCTTTGGATCTCCCGCGAGCCGCAAATAGCAAGAGGTTGGCGGGCCAGGATCCAGATAGTTGGGCAGGGCAGACAAGCCTATTATGATGTGGTCAGCCCCGTCGACCGTGCATGCGTGGGTGTGCCTTTGAAAAAAAAAGCAGCCAAAGTACGGAGTACGGAGCACTCGTATCGTATCCGTACTTGCATAGAGTGCAGCTGGGACTAGCAGGGAAATTGGGGCCAAAACAGATACCCCTGCACGCACATGGGACAGCGGGGCCAATGGGAACGCCGACGCCCCTGGGTGAGGCTGCTGCAGTAAGGTTAGCGTGCTTCCTTAAAGGGGAGGTGGAGCAGGGACATGTAGGCCGCTAGGCTATGTTGTCCGTTGCATGCAAAGAGTTTATTGCTCACCGATGCAGAGCTAGCCAATGCTGAGGGTTGGCCGCCGGACCAGACTCGCAGGAGCCAGCTCTCGTATTTACCGCTTCCCTCTTTTTTATTTATTGTTTCTCACTCTGTGTGTGTGTGCGTCAGGTCCTTTCTGATCATTGGCTTGAGCGAATGCAGCAGTGCAGATACCACGTATTTCAATATGCAGGCACAATCTGATGTTTTCTTCGTGGCTGGTCGTTCTTCAGTGGTATTTGTCTTCCAGGCACGGGCGAGGTGGCATGATCTGCTTCCCTGTCATCGACTTTTATCAACACAAGGTCGAGGAAGGCTTTGGTCCACCGTTCTATATCATTCCGCACTATTCACACGTGTACACTCCCCAGAACACCCCGGTTCGCAAACGAGGTCGGAGCACGTCGTAGGGGTGCAAAAGTGCTGCTTAGCGCGGCTTAGACCAACCCCAAAGCCTGCACGTTTTACCGCAACGGTCTGTAACTGGAAGCACGGGACAAATTCTTTTGAGAACTCCTATGGAGTATTCTGTTTGACTGCCTCGTCGCCTTTCCTCTAAAAAATTGTTCCTTCTTCTTTCGTAAGCGTCGAAACGAGAGCAATAGTTCGCACGAGCCCCTGAACCGAGCCGCAGATGTCAGCTATGCCAGGCTCGAAAGGGCATAAATGCCAATGCTCCCCCCGGTGCGATATTCGTAGTCCAGCCAGAGGAATGACGACGCCTTGCACCCCAGATCTGTCAGATCTGCCAAGCCCGCGAGTGAAGGCCGTGTTCACCGTTGGCCGGCGAGTTCTCTGTCGTCCAAATGTGTCCTGCGGCTTCGTTGTCCGATATTGCTGCTCGGTAGGAAATGTAATGCTTTCGTTGGCACTAATTGCATAGTAGGATGTGCTGTAAGTTAGCGTGACCGGCTATCGGGAGAAGCGCACGGTAAAATAAATTATACGGGGTCAGAGTCCGCCAGGCTGTGAACGCTTATGTTGGTGCACTGGGATATTTACACGAGTCGTAAGTCTGGCATCAACAGGTCCGTTGGGTTTGTTTTCCTGACGGATACTGTGCAACTACATATTATGTAGTAGAACCGAGCTTGGACATAGCTCCAACAATGCAAGGCACCCTGGCCTGAAGAGGAAGGAGCAGTTCTGCTTTACGGGGAAGCTGCGAACTGGCCAGTTTGCTCCAGGTCCGAGGGCGTCGGTTGTTCCACTCGTACAGTGCTACAGTGCTACAGTACTACAGTACTACTATACTGCATGGCTCAAAGGGCAGGGCGCAAAAAGAGTAGGACCCTCCCCGATCGTACCTGCCCGTTGCTAGCTCGTCTGATTTTGTGCCGTGGTTTTTCCTGTTCTTCATCGGCCTTCCTATTTTGAACCTTATCGCCTCTACCAGCGCAGACTGCCCTCGAAATCTAGGCCCAATTCGACAGATTGTGATCGTAAGGCGCCAAGACATTATGGGACAGAGAAGAGGGTTTCCAAGAACCGTGGCTCTGGCGCTCTTGGTGGTGCCTCCTCGTGCGAGACAAGCAGGCCCAAAGGCTGCATGGTGAGACGCGATGCGCTCAAACACCGTACGGAACAAGATATCTCAAATATGCCGCATACATAACATGGAGAAACAGCCACCGAGCGACATGTCTAGTATTATGATTTCCACTTTTCGCGAAGCGGCCGCCATGCTGCGAAAACACAGCTGAAAACAGTCGGTTGGGGAATAGTGGAACTGACTTTCGTGAACGACAAAAAGGTATGTAAGATATCGCGATAGCACCAGCCCAGTAAACAGCCGGGGCTCCTGCAAGAATGCCAGCCGAGATGGGGCAGGGGTGGTTAGAGGCTGTTGACAGCGGCTCCTCTCTCCTAAATTATTGCATCTGACTGTAGATGTCTTACGGGTAAGAAAAAATAAAACAAAACATGATTGATTGTGTTGAGAGAAAGATAAAAATATGTATATATATACTTTTTTTCAATAAAAAAGACAGCCGATAACAAGAAGAAAAGTGAGACTGCGAAACGCAAAGGCACAGCTTTGCAGATGACTGCATGAAAAAAGCTCGTATTTTTGGGGCCTGGGCGATGCCGAGTAAGCAGCAGAAAAGATGAATCCTTCCGATAAAAACGCCACACACGCAGAACAGACACAAAAGCAAGGGGGAGGGACGTTCAACCCGTCCCGTTCCTTGTTTTCCTGTCGCCCTCTACTTCCTTCTCCTACATTGTATGCAGTAAGATAATAATATATATGGCATTGCTCATGCTTCGTACTCCGTCCGGAGTGCAGACAACCAAAAATCCTCTGGCCAAAGCACCAGCCACGTATCACGCTGCCGGCGGCGGGAAAACAGGACGCGATCTGCATACTCTGCACGCCTCTCTCTGCACCAAAAGACCCTACTCCTGTTTTGGGTATGATTTTCTCTTTTGGACCTTTCAGCCCAAACCAACAGATCGGCGTACTCTTGTCCAGCGCCGGCGATTCGATAGTGCTTCAAGTTTATTCTCAGAGGCCTTTCGCGGGGCTGGCTGTTCTTTGGGGTTTCTTTTCCGGTGGCTCTTTTTGGCACCCTGCAATATTGATTCATCAGGTCACGGTGGGTCGTCCAGACGCCCGAATTCAAAGAAGGGTAGCGTCAATGCACTACAAAGCAGACACCTTGACATTGGACGAAACCGTGCTCGTAAGATGCTCACAGGAATACGAGTAGGCTTGCTGTGCGGCTGAGCGACACATCTTTTCGCAAAAAGGCCCAGCATTAAATTGAATGCTACCTCCACATCACATACGGATTGTGCGCGAGTTGAAACCAGCACAAAAGCCGCCCTCCAAGAATACATCATGTCACAATTAAGGGGCTAAGCCTGATAGCGCTGTAGCCACGGAAATTTTGCGCACGGTCCAGCAGCCAGAACATATAGACCAGCTGCCAATACTGCCAATACTGCCAAAAACTACAATGTACTCGTGCGTGACGCTTTTTGAAAATTGAATTGCCATATTCGGATCCATGCGTCATGCAACAGCACAGCGCCAAGTTGCCAACAAAAACGCCAACTAGAAAGAGAAGAAACAAGGACAAGAAAAATAGTGCAAGAAAAAAGCCAACAGAACACCAAATCCGGACAGGAGAAAGGAGAAAAGGGAGCCGAACATAAAGGCTACGAAAATGGCAGGAAATAATCGTGAGTTGAAAAGTAATGAAAATAGGAAAAAAATAAGCCGAAGCGTCACGACAGGTCACAATAGTAGAAAATCTTGAGGGGTTCCAGGCTTCGTAAGAAAACTATCTTACCAGAGGGAGAACATCAGCTCCTCATGTGCGCCGCCTCTTTGCCTGCCCTTGCGGCTTACTCGGTGGCTGGCGCCTCCTCTTGGAGCTTTTATTGGCGATCTGAGGCTTCTTGCCGGCTGCTGGCTTGGCCGGCTCGCCCGCAAAGAGATTCTGGCCAGCAGCCGGCACAGCACCGCTACCGCCGTTGCCATCTCCGTCGTCAGCATATACCCAGGCTGGCTCGCCAGCCACCACCGCCGGCGGGCACTGCTCCGGCAGCGGGTTATCATTATCCTGGCCAAGTCCCATGTTCATGGGCTGCTGGAATACACGCTCGCGCAAGATAAAATCTTCTTCGTACTCCTCGATCCACTTCTCATACAGCAGCAGGATGGGGTCAAACCATTCGGCGCTGTTGACGTTGTGGTCGTCGTCGCGCGATGTATTGGTGATCTTGCGGAAGGGCACGTTCTCAACCACGTCCTTATCGCTGATGCGCACCCAATTGCTATCCTCAGCCTCGAGCTCGCGGACCTTGCTCTTGGCCGGCACCGGCCAAAAGTCGTCAAAGGGACCGGTGCTCTGGCCCACAGGTTGGCCCGGCGCCGGCCTCCTGGCGCCTTCGGCGCGCATTCTAGCGTCTATGGAAGACTGCAGCTTCCGGTCGTCATTCATGGCTCCCCACGCAACGACCGGCCTGCACGGCTGCTGAAAACCCTGCGTGGGTTCTCCGCGGCGCGCAAACGTCACGTAGTGGCCGCCAATCTTGTTGCCGTCGCCGCGGTGACTAATGACAGAGGCAAGTCGGTACACGACGCGAGAATTGGTACCGTATACATGCGGCTCGAGCCAGCGCGACACGTCGAGGTACTGCGGAAAGTCGATCACATCATTCATCTTGGTGCAAGCGCCCGTCGCGTCTGGGCACATACGCAACAGCTGGACCGTCAGCAGCTCCGGTGTCGCCTGTAGTCGACGCAGCGCCCGCGTTGGGATCGCATTTTGCCGGCAGCGGTTGCAGAATCGCCCGCCGTCTAACAAGGCGTTGAAGTCGCGCTCCATAATGTCCAAAAGGCGCTGCGCGCGCGCTCCGGGTCGCGGTTGTCGTTCGAAAACCCTGAATGCGAGGCCAATAGAGCGCCCAACATCAGGTCTGCGCAGCCGCGCCGGATTGCGGCACAGGTGGCAAACGAAGCGTACCGTCGTGTGCGCCTCGAACATGGAATCATAGTTGCGGAGAGATTGGCCTTGGCCGTACTGTTCCGGGTACCAATCCAGCTGGTTGGCGATGGCCCGTAGCATCCAGCTGAGCAGGTGGGTGGCATCTTGCTGTCGCTGGAACAGTGCTAAATTGCTGTCCTGGTCTGGCTGTTGGTCACAGAACGTCAGCCAGCAGGCGAAAACATTGTTGGCACCCGTGCCTGCATTGTTATCTTTGATATCGTCCCACTTGCACGCACGCCAGAAGAGAGTCAGCAGGCGCTCATAATCGTCATTTGGCTCCATCGGGTGGCGGCCGTCACGATCCCAGTAGGCCACCGCCAGGTGATAGAGACGCGTGAGCAGGTGACCGCTGACTTTGCTGTGGCTGTAGTAGCGGCGAGACTGCCGCATGTGCGCGTGCAGAAATGTCAGAAATCGATTCGTGTTCAGTAGTGCTGTAAGCACCGAGTTTCGGTAGCACAGCATCATCGGGTTGTCAAAACCACGAGGCACAATGTCCAAATGTACCGGGTGCTCCAGGTCTGCGCGCACCTCGGCTACAAACATAGCGGCCTGCCGCACGGCCGGTTGGAAAAGCATGCCAGCCGATGGTAAGTTTTCAAACGGCAGAGCACCCGTGCCCGTGATTACCTGCGGGCCTGTGGCGGCTGCTACAGACGGTCCGGCCGTTGCGGCAGCGGGAGCGGAGGCAGTGGCGGCTTGCTGGGGAGGAGCACCAGCCCCTTGAGAGCTGCCCACTCCAGACATCTGAACATTGCCCACGGGAGCCTGCTGGGCTGAAGCCGCTAGTGGTGCGATAATGCGTAGCCGTTGAATAGGCGGCTGTGGTACTGTTCCGGCTTGGTTGGCGCTGGCAGCCATCATGCGAGGGAGAATGGTAATGGTAAGAAAAAAGATGTGTGAGAGGGCTAAACGGGCAATGGGAGCAACAGCTCTAGGAAAGAAATTAATTGTCTATATTCACGAGATATCGTAGTTGGAAGCGAATGCGGGAGTATGGGGCTCGTGGGCATATATGAAGGGAGTTATTCTGTAGGTGAACAGGACGAGGTTATGCAAAGCAGGCAAATGGGGGTAACATAAATACACGAGAATATCAAAGCTAGCAAGGCCGATTTGCTGTCGCGAGTGGTAGAAGGCAATTTTTTTTTTTGCAGGCAGACTTCTTTGATGTTGGAGGTGGTGCAGGACATGAGTATCAAGGCAAATACAGAGAGACAAATAAATGAGGGTGGGCTGAGGGCTTCGCCGGAAACAGTTCTTCCAAAGAGCCCTCCGGTTAGCTAACAGCGACCACTACTTTGATTTTGTGCAATAACTTGCTGCTTTGCTTTGTTACCAGAAGCGGGAGGGCGGAAAGTGAGAAGCAGATGCTTTGGAAAGCAAAGGAAAATGGAAAGAGAAAGAAAAGAAAAGCAGAACAGAGATAATGGTGACAATAGAAATCACGAGAAGGCTAGCAAAGACATAAAGGCATCAAGATGTAAAGAGAAAAGAGATGAGAGGAAAGGCGTGAGATGGAGGCCCCATGTCGTCCATCTGGGAAGATACCTGCTGCAGGATAGAGTAACGAAAACTAATGTGACAGGTTTATTGGGAGCCTTTGCCCAGGACCCAAAAGAAAGATCCCTCATAGCACTGGGCAAAAGGCTGTTATTGGGACCAGCCAGTCGCCAGCTGGATACCTGCTCTTTCGACTTCTGTTTTTCTTGACAGTCGGCTGCACTAGAACAGGCGATGCAGGAACCTCCCAACATGGTCTCCTCCTGGTGGTCGGTTACCGCTGGCAGTTCTACAAGCTTTGAAAAAAGAGAAGAAGAGTGAAGGAGAAGACCTGGGCACTTGAGTGCGAATAGATATATCTTCTTCACGCGTGCTTTCCTAGATGGGCTCATGGCACGCAGATGGCTCTTTCCCAGCCTTCAGTCTCAGCCTGTGGGCCCTTTCCTGTTCGCACGTAGAATGACGAAACCGCAGAGCAAGCCATTACGCCGATGAGCACAAAGGCGCGAGGTCGTTGCTTCCCTTGGCCGACGCAATAATGCCGCTCCTCCCTTGGTGTTGGACCAAACATGGAGCTGAATCAGCTTGCCTGTTCATCGTGACCCCCCCATCTTTCTCTCTATGCTCTCCTCTCATGGCGCACTCATACGGCCAGCAGACTGTCGAAAAGGAACAGAAATTAACAGCAAGCAAGAACTTCAAGAACTTCAGTTTCCACCATGCAGACTTTTTCGATGGGCGGCATCAACATGACAGCAGCCGTTGCAGGCACATTTGGAGCCAAGTTTGCAGGTAATATCGCTAGTAGCATCCCCGGCAGAATCGGCAGCACTGTAGCCCGTTATGAGGCTTGGTCATCTGCTTGGGTCGCCCCTCTCGTCGGCATGGCGGCTGGCTACGTTGTGCTCTGCTCGGCGCTGCGCTTCCGCTTCGAAAAGGCCATGCGGCGCCGCTTCGCCTACACAAGCCGGGCATCGCTTGCGTGCATGACCAACGACGACGCCCAGGCGATCCTGCAGTACATCATCCAGCGGGAGTTCCCGCAGATGTGCAAGCTGTCGTTGCAGTTTGGCATCTTCAAGACGTACGGCTTCGTGGCCGTGTCGAGGCTGCTCGTGGCCACCAGGGCACTGACGGACCCAAAGATGGCAGCCAAGAGGTGAGAGGGGAACTTAGAGATCGAACGAGCAGGTCAGGACCGTGACTGACTGACAGCGGCCAGATACGAAGACACGGTCGTCATCTTCAGCGAGTTTCTGCTGAACCCGCCCACGTCGGACCGCTGCCTGCAGGCACTCGCCCGCATGAACTACCTGCACGGCCGCTACCGGGATGCCGGCCAGATCCACAACGAGGACCTCCTGTACACGCTCTCGGTCTGCATCACCGAGCCAGTCCGCTTCCTGCAGCTGTACGAGTGGCGGGCGCCCAACGAGATGGAGCTCTGTGCCCTGGGCGTTTTCTGGAAGTCCATCGGCGACGCCATGGGAATCGAATACGCCGGCCACCTCGCGGGCGGCGCCGCCCGAGACTGGCGCGACGGCCTGGAGTTCGCCGACGACATCACCACCTGGGCCGCGCAGCACGAGCGCGACCACATGCGGCCGGACCCCGTCAACGTGGCCCCATCGCGCCGCCTTGTCGGCATGCTGCTTCACCAGGTCCCGCGACCGCTGCAGCCATTTGCGGCCGAGGCGCTGACTGTGCTCATGGGCCAGCGCATGCGCGAGGCATTTATGTGAGAATCAGAATTGGCCAGTGTCGTGAATCAGTGGCGTTGACGATCTGCCGTTTGCTGTCTGCTGTCTGCCGTCTGCCAACTAACTGACCGAACAGGTACCCGGAACCCGGCATCGTCGCCTCGGCCGTCACGTTTGGAGCTCTGACTGCGCGCCGCTTCGTACTCCGCTACCTGAGCCTGCCGCGGTTCGCGCCCACCGTCTCGATCTCGGAGCCCGACCCGGTCACCGGCCGCATCCACCACAGGGAGTACCTGATCGAGCCCTGGTACCACAAGCCGACGGCGTGGGCCCGCTGGGGCCCGGCCGCCCTAGCGACGCGGCTCCTCGGCGGCCTGGTACCGGGCGCGGACTGGATGCCCGACGGCTATCTGTTTGAGGACATCGGCCCGCAGAACAGGATGGGCCAGGGCGTGGCCGAGGCGGCAGCAGAGGTGGCCCGGCTGCGGCAACAGCGGCCATCCGGCTGTCCATTTGGGTGAGACCGAGGTTGTAGGATACCATGTAGATACAGAGTGGCCGACCAGAGTATTGTCCAGTAATTGAGGTACGAAAGTGGCATACGAATGCGATTAATTCAAGGACTGCAGCTCTCCCACTCGAAAGTGCGTCTTTCTGTATGGCCAGAGAGAGGAAAAAAGAGAGCGCTGGAGTTCGAACTGCTTAGGCAATGTCGATCTCTAAGGCCGATCTGCACAGCTGCTTTCTGCCAGGCACTTTGCCCGCTGTAGTATAGCAGTCCCGTCGCCCCGCCAGAGCTTCTTGCGCACGGCCCCACTAAATCTACAACCTCCCCGCCTTTCCTTTATCTGAGCAGCCGAGTTGAGTGACTTCTGCCCATCTTCTTCCCGCTTCCTCACCCCCTCCCTCTCCTCCCACACGACTGTTTTTCCCTCTTGGCTCTGCGACCGCGGGATATATCGATTCCCCCATTCCCTGCTCCTTCCCGAGAGCAACCGCCGACTTTCGTAGCTGCTGCGATAGCCCATCCCGCCAGCCTCCTTCGATCTAGTGGTCTTATCTCGACAGCTTCTGGGGCCACAGTCTCCTGCGTCACCTTGCTTGTATATCTCTCTTTTTCTCGGTCTTCCCTCTTCCTTCCAGGCCCACCATGCCCGACAGCTCGGCCACGGGGCCGCCCACGACGACGACGCCGATCTTTGGGCTCGACATGCGCGGCGAGGTCAAGAAGCCAAAAAAGCGCAAGGTGCTGCTGATGGGTAAAAGCGGCTCCGGCAAGTCGAGCATGCGCTCCATCATCTTCAGCAGCTATCTGGCACGGGACACAAGGCGACTGTGCGTTTCTTCTGCTTCTTCTTTTTCGTTTCTTCGTTTTCTTCGTTTCTTCGTTTCTTCGTGTCTTCGTTCTTACCCTCCACTCCGCTCTTCTCTGTGCTGACCCTACAGTGGTGCTACCATCGACATCGACCTATCACAGGTCAAGTTTCTTGGCAACCTCACGCTCAACCTGTGGGACTGCGGCGGCCAGGAGGCTTTTACGGAGAACTACCTGTCGCAGCAGCGGCAGCACGTCTTCAGCAACGTGGGCGTGCTCATCTACGTCTTCGACATCGAGTCGCGCGACGTCGAGCGCGACCTGGCCACGTACGGCTCCGTCATCACAGCGCTGACGCAGTACTCGTCGGGCGCAAAGGTGTTTGTGCTGATCCACAAGATGGACCTGGTGGTGGCGTCGTCGCGCGAGGCTGTCTTTGAGGAGCGCGTGCGGCTGGTGCGGCAGAAGACTAACGAATACCTGCGCAACGTGCCGGACGGCGGAGACCACCACCCGCAGGGAGGTGGCAGCGACGGCAACAGCAACAACACCACCAACAGCAGCGCGGCCGACCTGCGACTGACGCCGTTTGCGACCAGCATCTGGGACCAGTCGCTATACAAGGCGTGGGCCAGCATCATCCACGACCTGGTGCCGAACCTGGCGCTGATCGAGACGAACCTGGGCCACCTGGGCCGGCTGGTCGAGGCTGAGGAGATGCTGCTGTTTGAGCGCACCTCTTTCCTCGTCGTTTCGCACTGGAACAGCGACGAGGGCGCCCGAAACCCGTGTGAGGACCGCTTTGAGCGCATGAGTAACATTCTCAAGAGCTTCAAGAGCTCGCTCGCCCGCTACACCGGCACTCCGCGCAACGCCGAGCAGTTCAATCTGTTCGAGCTGCGCTTCGGCCTACGGTGCAACCTGTTTATTGGAAAGTTCACCACCAACACCTACATCCTCGTCGTCCTGCCGCCCGGCGAAGCCCGCTTCAATGCCGCCTTGCTTAACACACAGATTGCCGCCAAGCAGTTTGAGCTCCTCGACGTCCCCGCCGGCATCACCAAGGATTACACCCAGCAGCAGCAACAACAGCAGCAGCAGCAACAACAGCAGCAGCAACAACAACAGCAGCAGCAGCAGCAGCAGCAACAGCAGCATCGCCAGCACCGCAGTCAGCACCGCGGTCAGCACCGCGGCGACCCAGCGTCGGGCTCGTCAGTCTACGCATGAGGAGCGCAGTGAGCTGGTGTGTGGTGGCAGCTGGTGATAGGAACAGTCTTGGACCGAGCACGGAAAGCCCCGCGGGGCAAACAGAGAGCTCGGGTGGAATTTGGCGTCTGGTTCGAGCGGGAAACAAACAATAGCAGGCGTATCTTTACTTTTCGGAAAGCAAAAAAAACAACACAAACTATGAAACGAGAGATGAAAACAAAGGGCATAGATGGGTAATACGGGATTCCTACCTAAACTAGTCACAGAATAAAAGACATGCTTTAAGTACAAGGTCAAACAGAAGCAAAGAACAATATTATATTTGCCGTCCCACCTTGTGATATTCCTCGGGTTTCTCTTTTTGACTCTAAAGCTGTTCTGATAAACATGGAGGTAGGAAGAGAAAATATAATAAGAACAAAAAGAGGCAACCGGAGACGCAGACGTAGCGCCATCATCCCCTCCCCAAACAAAACAGGAACACGCTCACACCCACTTTACAGTGGCCGCGCCGCCCCGCTTGAACTCGGCCGTCTCTCCCAGCACCAGACTGCGGTCCCTGTGCTCTATGTTTGGAAAGGTCGCTAGCACCCACGACCGCCCGTTCCCCTGCGACGAATACATCGCCTGCTCTGCAAACTCGTACAAATCTCCGATCGTCTGCGTTGTGTTGAACCGCGCCGGCACCCGCGAGCCGTCTGGCAGCGCCACCCGGATCGTCAGCGTCGGCTGCGACTCGTCGACGGCTGGTGCTGCAATTTGGCGACCAGCAGCAACAGCAGATGGTGCCGCCGTGCTTCTCCTCGTCGCTGTCGATGTCGTCGTAGCTGATTCCACCGTGGCGGCCGCCCCGGTGGAAGCCCCGGGCATGGGGCTTCCCAGCCGCCGGCCTTCGCCCGAAAAGGGCCGGTACACCCGCGGCAGCTGATGCCAGTTCTCCTCGTGCTGGTGCAGCTTCACGTCGACGGCCTGGCCGAACTGTACGTTCATAAGATGCAGCGGAGCCCGTCCCTGTCGGATCATCTGCAGATCTGTCGCGTTGCTCGGATCGTCGAACCGGTGCAGCGGCCCGTCGTCGATGCTAAAGCCGTCCTGCCAGATATGCAGCACCCGCTCCTGGACCTCCTCTGGTGGGGCCGCCCCGGTCCCCGC